>JANBXA010000741.1:58830000-59112500 GCA_030556225.1 Cricetiscus sungorus | reverse complement strand
ATTTTATGCAGCCCAGGCTGGCCTCACACTTGCTATGTAGCCAAGGATGACTTCAAACTCCCGGTCCTTCTGCCTTTCCCTCCCAAATGTGCCGCATTACCTGGCTCTCACATTTGGATTTTCAAAAATAACTTTTTTTTTTTTTTTACACATGCACTCTAAAACTGAGTCATAAATGTGTTTGGTGGTTTCTATAGAAATAAATGCTTGCAAAGAAACTCTCTGTGTTCTCTGGCCTGGAAGAAGATCCTGTGGAATTCAGATTTGTCATCTTCAAAGCATTTGCTGTGGGACACAGCAAGCAGACCGGGTTCCGTTTCACGAGGCCGCGAAGACACTTTTATCATGGGCACCGCCCCTGTGGTGTTCAGTGCCGAGGAGATTTGATTCTGTCCCCACGTTCGGAGAACTTAGCTCTTTCGCAGAGAACCCCCAGCAGCCTTGGGTTGGGGTTGACAACAGCCCCCGATCTGCCGCAGCGTGCTGGAATCCAGGGTGTGCTGGGAGCAGCCTGTGCTGGATCTGAGCGTCTGTTTTCCTTTAAGACCAGAGAGACATTGTGCAGGCTTGTGGGGCAGCTGTGAACAGCCTGGAGGAAAAATCAAGGGCTAGATGGAGCTGTACTCGTGTAATTAATTTCACGCAGTTAATGTCACATGCAATTGTGGGTGGCTTTCCATCAAACCCCAGTCTGGATTCCTGGGCCGCCCTCGCTGCATTCCCTTGCTGCATGCCCTCGCTGCATTCCCTCGCTGCATGCCCTCGCTGCATTCCCTCGCTGCATTCCCTTGCTGCATGCCCTCGCTGCATGCCCTCGCTGCATTGCCCTGGTTCTGGCTGAGTGCAGCAGACGTGGGTTCCACAGGACGCCCTTCCTTCTGGTCTCTGCCTTTGACCTCTCCCTTCACCTAGTAGCAGCAGCCTTCCCTTCCCAGGTGAGGCTGGCACGCGCGCTGTGCACAAACACTGCTGTGTCCTCCTGTCCTCTAGCCTTCCCGTTCCTCGTATAGTCTCCCTCTCCTGCTTCTACCCGGCGACACAGATTTTTCCCTGGAAGTTTCTAGAACATTCCTAGAAACTTTCATTTCTAGAAACGAGAAGAAGATACACTTAAATTTCAATCTCTCCCTCCCCCCCCCTCTCTCTCTCTCTCTCTCTCTCACACACACACACACACACACACACACACACACACACACACACACACACACACACGCAGGAACAGTTGAAGGAATTCCCTTTGCTTAGCTGCCGTTAGGGGACATTACAGATCATTTCTAGACACCTCCCATCTCCAAAAGGTAGGACTCTTCTCAAGTGCCCTGTCGGCTCAGTGTGTGGAGGGTCTTTCTTTTCCTTGTGATTTTATCTTGTGTTTATTTGTGCACTTAGGTCAAGTAATATTCCATTTTCTACCTCTGAAACCCCCAGAGCAGAGATGGTAAGGCCACAATGGTGATTTTCTTAAGAAATTCGTGGTCTTATTGTGAGTAATGCATTAAACTGTAGTTGCTTGTTGAGGGGGGGGGCATGTCCTTCCGTTCACGTGTTCAGTAGCCTGGATCTTCTGTACCCCGTGTGCTGGGGAGAGTGTGGGGAGAAGACGGGCCGTGGTGTTTTCTCGGGGTTTGGCTGGAGGGAGGAGGGCGCGGTCCCAGGAGGGTTGACCAAGGTGCTGGACTCTTGAAGCTTTGGAGTTTTCTGGCCCGTCAGGTGGCCAGCTGCTCCAGCCCCTCCTTCCGCAGCCTTCCCGAGCTAGCTGAGATGTAGATCTCATCTGTGTACACTCCACTTCTCTAAGGCACATGGCTCAGGGCTCTGTTACCGTTAATTCTTATTATGATAAAACATATGTAGCTGAATTTTACCATTTTAGTTTTTGGAATTGTGGTCAAACACATATAAAAATTTACCATCTTTCCCGCCCCCATCCCCCTGTGAGATAGGGTCTCACTGTGTAAGCTGCCCTGTCTGTGTCTCGGCATGTAGATCTCTTGAACTTACAGAGCTCCTCCTGCCTCTGCCTCCTCGGTGCTGGGGTTAAAGCTGTGTGTCACCACCCGGCACGCCTTACCCACTGCAGCCGCACATCTCACTGGCATCTGGCATTGGGCCCACTTATGTTGCTCTGCAAGTAATAAAATAACCTGCTTTCGAATCCTCCCTGGCGGCTATCATTTCAGTTTCTGTCTGGATGAAGTTGGCTGCTGTAAGGGCTTCGCAGAAGGTGTTTGCCCCTGCATGACTGCCTTATTTCACTCAAGGTTTGCTCTTGAGGGGTTGTGTGTGTGTGGCAGGGTGGTTCCCCCCCCCTCCACTTTAAAGGCTGGATAATATCCCATTGTGTACAGCTACTTCATTCTGAATATCCATTTACCCACAGACACTGGTGGTTTTGGCTTTTGTAGCAAGTGATGCACGGAACGTTGTACAGTGTGTGTTCTAGCGCCTGCTTTCGTATCTTTGCAGGTATAGGCCTGGTTGGAATTGTCCCTCCAAGTTTGCTGTGGAGTCGTTGGAATCCCAGCGGGTGGAGCGGTGAACTCATTATTTCTTTCATTAACTGATTTCTTAGCAGAGCCCTATAAGAGCGCTTTCCCTTGCTCCTTATCTGCTGAGTTAGTGTGCTGCTTTGTGGTAGGAAAGCATTGGGTCGCGGGCGTTAAAAGTGGCTTGTAGTTAAAGGCGAGCTCGGACGCAAGGTAATTTCATTGTCCTCCTCTCCGTGGGCCTTCAGCCAACAGGAGGCGTCTGCGAAAGCTCCTGCCTGTGGGTGACACTGAATAGTTAGGACTCTCCCAGCGGAGCAGAGAGAACATGAGTAGTGAGAAGCATGGTAAGTGGAGAGGAAGTGTACCTTCTGCCTGGGACAAAACTCCAGTGATAAGAAAACACGCTGCTATCTCACAGACCCTGGTATCAGATTTATCCAGTTAGAAACTTAACTGTGTTCCGTGGGCTTGCGTGGTTTCCCATGTGAGTCCGTGAGCCTTGGTGTCCGTCCTGCTGTCATGAATTCAGTGGCTGCCTGATTTTGAGGGTGTACCTATCTTGCCCCAAAGAGCTGCAAAGGACTGTAGGGTCACCTCTCAAATTTAAGCCAGGCCAATGATTATCCCACCTCTAGGGTCTGAGAGAACGGAGGGTGACATTTGTAGTTACTGAATTCTAAGACAGAGGCCTCTTTCTAGGTGAGACTACAGACATTGGGTTCATGAAAGAATCATCCCATGAACTATATTTAAGAGCTAGCCACACCCTTTGAGATATGACCAGATATCGCATGGTCCTTTCCTGTGGGAAGAGAGAAGTACAGACAGATCCGTCTGCAGGGGACTCAGCCTGGGCTTTGCCCGGCCTGCCCTCACTCCGTCTCGATGCTTGTGTCTTCCTCCTCCTCCTCCTCCTCCTCCTCCTCCTCCTCCTCCTCCTCCTCCTCCTCCTCCTCCTCCTCCTCCTCCTCCTCCTCCATGCAGTCTTCCTCCTGTGGGTTCTTTGTTAGTTTTTAACTGAAGAATTAATCTTGTATTAAAAGTTGCCTGGTGTTTTCGTGGGCAGCGGGGCTGGGAGTGGGGTGGATGGTGTTCTTCTTGCTCTCCTGTGTGTCTGCTATCTGATGGGCCCTGGCCACATGCTGTACTATCTCTGGGGACCAGGTAACAATCTGAGGTTTCTTGTTACAGTAACTCATCTTCATTCCAGGCTGTGGCAGGAAGCAGAATGCCCCAGGGGTGCCTGGGACCCTACTTTTCATGTCTCTATTCCTTCGTGGGTGTCTGAGCCTCTTGTCTCAGAAAGTTCTCACTTGTATGCCTTACAGAAGACCAGGTCCTTTCTTGTCCCAGTAACATACCAAGAATATTGTGGGAAAAAGTACTAATAGTTTAACATCGTTACATTTAGTGTTCTTTTACAACGAAAGGGGAAGGCTTTTTGGGTAAAACCTTAGAATAAACTTAGAGAGGGCTGGTCAGAGTGTGAACCCAGGGAGGCGGGGAGTAGAGTTATGGAGGGGTTGGGCGGTGTGCTGGTCTCAGTGCCATGAGCCTTTCTTTACTGATGCTCGGGTGACGATGGCCCAGGGCTGGGGGATCCTCTGCCAACTGAAGGCACCGCCACTAAGGGTTCCTTGTCACACAGCTGCCGTCTCTGTGAGTTCTCCTGAAGGATGTGGAGCTGTGTTTGTCATCCGTACTTGAAGCCCCATTAGATTTACTGGTGGTTCGTTTCTGTCGACTTCTAACAGATCTAGATGTGCCCGAGAAGAGGGGACTTCATTTGTCTTCTCCGGATTGGCCTGTGGACGGTCTGTGGAATGCTTTCTTGATTGACGATTGACGTAACAGGGCCCAGCCCTCTGTGGGCGGGGCCACCCCGGGGAAAGGGGTCCTGGTTGGTGTAAGGAAGCAGGGGTGCAAGCCATGGAGAGCCAGCTGACTTTTGTTTTTGTTTCCCAAGACAGGGGTTTTTTCTGTATTGCTTTGGAGCCTGCCCTGGAACTAGCGCTGTAGACCAGGCTGGCCTCGAACTCACAGATCTGCCTGCCTCTGCCTCCCGAGTGCTGGGATTAAGGCGTGCACCACCTGTCGGAGCTGGTAAGCAGCACCGGCTCAGGATTCCTGCCTCTGCTCCTGCCCTGACTTCTGTCTGTGGTGGGCTGTGGTAGCCGCGTGAACGCCTCCCCCCACAAGCTGCTTCCCACCATGGTGTTTCTCCCAGCAGAGAAACCAGCTAGGTCGGTCACCAAGAAGAATGCTCACGCCTGGCACTGATTACTTTAGGTCCTTCGGGGTATTTTGAGCCTTGAAGCAGGAGTGGTTCTTGGCTGAGTCCCAGCTTGGCTGTTGTTGTCCCTTCGATTTCGTCTCCGTTTTCAAGAAGCCAGCTCACTCCCTTTCCTGTGAGGTGTTCCCTGAGGTTTTGAGTGGGCAGTTTTATCATGAGGAAACTCAACAACAGTTGCTGTCCACCTCCAAACTGGAAATGTCGCACCTGGAGTTCTGTGAGGGGCTGGCCTAAGCAGCGTGGTCCCTGCGTGTGTGAACTGGAGGACGGGCATGGTTGGCGCTGTGGCAAACCCAGCCCATGGCACAGCCACCAGCGTTGTTTCTGCTTTCTTTGATTTGCTCGGGGCTTTTCTGTGTCCACCGACCAGCAAGCGACTCCTCAAGGCGTTCCGCTGGCTTGAACTTGGCAAGGCTGACAGTTTTTTTTTTTTTTTTTTCCTGCTGGGCGATGCTTTCTGTAGAGAAGGGTGAGCACAGGTGAGGCGGGATGGGGATGCATCCTTGGGAACTTGGTCTGTGTCCCCACAGGAAGATGACTTGGATGGACGCTGTGTATGAGCTCTGGGCTTGGTGCGTTCCAGCTCCGGTTGGTAGCGGAGGACGTAGGCGTTGGTGGACTGAGGCGATGGGTCAGGGTCAGGGTGTTGGTCCGCCAGACTCACACGGTGGAGAGAGCTGACTGCTGTTGGTTGTCCCTGACCCCTACCATACTGGCTATGATGGGCATGCGTGTCTACACACGTCAGACACACATGTACACAACATGATAAATCAAAAATAAAAGTGTTGGGCCTTGGCGCACGGCTCCTAGGCGGAGTGAGGGTTCCTTCAGTGATGGTCACGGTCCCCGTCTGCTTCAGATGGCAGTGGGGAAGGAGACCCTCACAGTGGGCTGTCCCCAAGCCCAGACCTCACACTGGTCCCGTAACTGCTTTGCCTGCTGGGCCACGGCCCCAGCTCTGCAAGTGCCTGCAGGGTTTGCTTTGGGACGTACTAAACTGCACACTCCGTGCCTCTCACGTTTTGGTTTGTTTGGACTTCTCCTGGTTGACAGTTTTTAGAAGATGGACACATAGCAGATGTCATCTTGCTCCTGCCACCTCCTCCTTTGACAAGGTCTCACTATGTAGCCTTGTCCGTCCTGTAACGCACTGCATGTAGAGCAGGCTGGCCAGCGATTCACTGAGAACCGCCTGCCTCTGCCTGCGGAGTTCTGCGCTTAAAGGTGTGCACCACCACAGCTGGTCCAGCTTCCATTTCAAACCCTAAGTGTATCCCTGTAAACTTTGAACATTGGACACGTGTGTGAGTGTGGTGCTCACGTGCACACACACACACACACACACACACACACGCACGGCGCAGCAGCACATGCCGCTGTTAGTGCTCTGTGTGTGTGTGTGTTTCGCTAATATGTGCATATATGAATCTGTATTGTATTTGTTCCCTGTATCACACACATATATGTAAATATGTACATATATGAATATGTAGTATGTGATATATGAATCTAATGTGTATATATATGCATAAATATGAACATGTAGACATCTGTAGAATGTGAATATATACATATATGAACCTGTAGTATGTGGATATTTACATACATGAATCTGTAGTATGTGAATATGTAATGTGCATACATATATGTAACACGTACATATAGAATCTGTAGTATGTAAATATGCACATATGTGAACCTGTAGCATCTGAATATGTACATACATGAATGTGTGTCAGTTTTAGGTGCTGAGGATGCTCTTTCCAGAATCGTTGGTAATCTGGAAAGAGCAGTCGCTTCCCTGTGAGATTCAGTTTTATGTGTTGGGCCCTTACTTGATAAAGCAGAAGTTTTTAAATGACTCAGGGGCCCTTGAGATGGCTCAGAAGGTCATTGCTGGGCAAGCCCGGCGACCTGAATTAGATCCTGGAGTCTTTATAAAGGTGGGGAGGGAGAACCAACTGACGAGGTTAGCCTCGTGTGTGTGTGTGTGTGTGTGTGTGTGTGTGTGTGTGTGTGTGTCTGTGTTTGTCTGTCTCTTTCTCTCTCTGTCTAATATATATATACACACACAGACGTGTGTGTGTGTGTATTCTTTTCTGGAGTTCGATTTCCCCAGCTAGAAGGGGGAACTTTCTCCCCCCCCCAACTCTGCTTTGTTTGTTTGTTTGTTTTGAGGCAGGGTCTTAAGTAGCCTAGGCTGGCTTCCAGCTTGAGGTCAGCAGTCAAGGATGGCTGAGCTTTTGGTCCCCTGCCTCTACCTCCCATCTGCTGCCGTTACAGATGTTAACACGTGGTTTATGTGGTGCTGGAGGTGAACTCGGGGACTGAAGCATCCATCTATGCGATCCCAGTTGGCCCCTCCCCTCTTCTTTAGGCCCCTCCTCCCACAGGTCTTCTCTCTGCTTTCATGCATATGCCGTCTCATCTCCAAAGTTCCTACTGGGAAGATTGTGTAAGGGCAGCCGGAGAGCACAGTGGCCTGACGTTGGTTTAGTGCTCGTGTGTGTGTGTGTGTGTGTGTGTGTGTGTGTGTGTGTGTGTGTGTGTGTGTGTGTGTGTGTCCAGGCTGGCCTTGAATGGAAAATTCTACTGCCTTAGCACAGTTACCAACTGTGAATGCTGGAATTACAGACATGACAACAGTATACCTGGCTCCCCAAATGCATTTGCATGTACATATATGCATACATATGTCAGTATATATGTTTGAGGGCCTGAGTTCAGTATACACTAGCATACATATATACGTATTTAAAGGTTTTATTTTTACTTCTAATGATGTGTGTCTTTGTGTGGGTATTAGCATGGACGTGCAGTGCCTGTGGGGGCCAGAAGGGGGTATCAGATCCTGGGGAGCCGGAGTTAGAAGCATTTGTAAGCTGCCCGATGTAGGTAGGTGCTGGGAACTGAACTCAGGTCCTCTGCAGGAGCAGTGGGTGGTCTTACTTATTTTTCACAAGGATCTCACTATGTAGCTGGCCTGTCAAAGGCTACGTAGAGCAGGCTGGCCTGGTACTCACAGATCCATCTGCCTCTGCCTTCTGAGTGGCAGGATTAAAGGCCACACCTGGACACAGTGTGTGTTCGTTACCGCCGGGCCGTCTTTCTAGCCCCAACGAAACCTAATCTATTCATTTCCTTTCCATTTTCAGCTATACTGTTTGTTAGTGGCTCTTGGGTAGCAAGCTGTGTTCCAGGGTTCTAATCTCACTGACAGTTTTACCCCGAAAGGAGGGAGAGCAAGGGAAACGACCAGTGATGGAAAAAAATAAAGCTGCAAGCCTATTGCTTCCAAGCCTACAAGGAGTGCTACAGGGAACTAAAAGTTGAGGCATCACCAGGGTTGACGTGGGCTGTAAAAGTAGGAAGTGCAGGTGGGTGTGTCTGACCTCTGCAGCAGGACTGGTCTGAGCAGTGAGCTGGCCCACACCTGCTGGCTCGCCATCAAGGCTGCGTGTTCTTTAGTTAATTAAGTGCATGTATTATGTTGGTAGATAGGAATGTTTGCTCTCTTCATACTTATTATTGTGGGATGGGGCTTTTAAAAAAAAATACTTATTTATTTTTATATTATTTGTATTGGTGTTTTGCCTGCATGCGTGTCTGTGCGGGGTGATGGGGGGTGGTGGGGTGGGGGTTTTTGGATCCTGGAGTAACAGACAGTTGTGAGCTGCCATGTAGGTGCTGGGAATTGAACTCAGGGTCTCTGGAAGGGTAGCCAGTGCTTTTAATTGATGAGCCATCTCTCCAGTCCTGGGGTGGGTTATTTTATGGTGGATTTTTCCCTTGGAAAAAACCTCAGATTTTCAAAAGCATGCCCAATGTTGCAGATTGTAGGTTCATTGCACACATAAGAGTCAATCATCAGATATTTCTGCTGATATCTTTGGAGAGGTGAGGGTTGTATCACAAATTGGATATAAGGACGAATACACACACACACACACACACACACACACACGATTGACACCTGTATCTGAGCAAATACTTGAGACAAAGCAGAGTTTGGGATATGCGAGTATTTGGTATTTAGGACCTACCCTATCTGCTAAGCATGGGCTTTCCTCGCAGGTAAGTAACTGGGCAGGTTCTATGCTGAAAGGAGTCCCGGAAATTTGGCAACCTTTAATTGCTGCTTTCTGTGGCGTAGTTGAGAGTCTTAGCACACTGGGCGTGAAGCCCTTCTTCCTCCACTGGAAAACCTCAAAGCCAGTAAATGACTTCCTGTGTCAATCTCAGCCAGCCTGCGGCGGCGGTGGCGGAGCCAGGCGCCCTGGCCCCGAAGGACAGGCTCTTCTTACTCAGGGCACTAGTCCAGTAGAACCTGTTGCCGTCCTCCTCCTCTGCCGGCAGGAATGCTTGGCAAGAGAGGTCTTGGCCGAGCCTGGGGTGGCCCTGTACGGGCTCACGTCTCCCGCCTGACCTAGTTTTGCTTTAGGCGTTCCCTGGTTGTTAGTGACAGACGTACTGATGTCCTAAAAAACGAGATGATAAACACCGAGGCAGGCGCCTCATGGTGTCTGGAAAAAACGCGTGGTTGGAGTGGCCGGGTCCAGCTCATCTGTGTGTGTCACTGTGTTGTATGGGTCTCTTGAACTCGCTTCCCATCTAAATGAAATTTTGTATTTTGTATCTCGTACCCAGCATCTCCTCAGCCAGCAGCTGACCACCCTTGCAGAAAGTTCATAGTTTTCTCAGAGTCTGTATACAAGTGATAATTACATAATGTTTGCCCCGCGCCGGGAGATCTTATATAATTATCAAAAATATGACCGAGTTGGGGGGTATGGTTTCATTCATGCTGTTACTGCAAGTGCCAAGATTGTGTGTGTGTTTGTATGTGTATGTGTATGTGTGTGCTTGTGTGTGTATGTGTGTTTGTGTGTGTATGTGTGTGTGTGTGTATGTGTGTGTGTATGTGTTTGTGTGTGTGTGTGTATGTGTATGTGTGTGTGTGTATGTGTATGTGTGTGTGTGTGTATGTGTATGTGTGTGTGTGTTTGTGTGTGTATGTGTTTGTGTGTGTGTTTGTATGTGTATCAGGCCTTTCTTGTATTAAGTTGGCTTGGTCGGATGTTCCGTCACAGGGGTAGAAGACTATGGCAGATACATACCAGCTTCTTCTGGGAATATATTCGGTAGTAGGGTTGCTGGGTCATGTGGCAGTTGTAATCAGAAAACGATTCGTTTTGAACACAGAACCTCACTTTGTAGCAAGTCTTGAGCTCATGGCCCCTCCTTCCTTAGCTCAGCAGTGGATTAGAGAGGTGAGACACCATACCTCGTTTCCTTATAATTTTTGAAGGCCTAATTGTTTTCCATATTGATGTTGTTGATTTAAATTCCCACCAGTAGGTCCCCTTTCTCTATACCCTCATAGTTACTAGGTATCTATTGAAGAAGGTCTATCCACTTGGGTGCTATTATAATCTTTGTGTTATCAACCTGTGCCCTAAATTAAGCCCCGCAGCGACCCAACCTCAATAAACCAATTAAAACAGCCAGGCTGGGAGTGGAAGCAGGAGAGCGGGGTTTGTTCAGTTTGGCTGCACTGAGAAGGGGAAGTGTGTGGGCGTTTATACTCTGGGAGCACCGTACAGTTCTCTGTGTTCGGCCTTCCTGGGGGTGAACGTCCTAACTTCTGAGGATCCTGGCTAGGCAGGACCCGTGCGTGACGTCTGTATCATGTTGGGGGGGGGGGATACTTGGTCTTACCTCCAGGCCGTCGCCAGCTGCCTCAGGAAGCCCAGAGTCTGTCTTTTAAGTTACTCATTTGTTTTTCAAGTTTATTTTTGGTGGTTAAATTCATACCTTTATAAATTGCTAGTGAATGGTTGATCCCTACTGTCACAATGAGAACAGTAGGAAACCTTAAAAATAAAAACAAAAACCTCTTCCCTCCTTTTCCTTACTCCCCTCTCCCCCACAACACCTTCCTTCCCTTCCTGTTACCCTCCTCCCCCTCCCTCCTCCCCCTCCCTCCTCCCCCTCCCTAGAAGGGTCTCAGGTAGCTTTTGCTGGCCTTGAACTTGGCTTTATAACTGACTGTCACCTTGAACACCTGGTCCTCCTGTTTGGGGGTTACAGATGCGAAACTGCGCACAGCCAGAAAGCAAGTGTTGGTTTTTCTAGTTAATGTTACGTGGTGGTCCTGAGGCTGAGGGGTTCAGGCCCAGCAGCGGATGCTGCCCTGTGGGGTAGCATTCCAGGTTGCTAGGCAACTGTGGAGCTGACAGACATCGTACTGGCTGCTGTGAGGAGCTCAAAGGTGAGCGAGGCCAGCCTGCCTGCCCTGGGATGTCTTGCAGGCAGGCTGCTCTGGCGGCAGCGTGGTGATGCCGGGGAACTGAGAGCTGGGCCCAGGCTGCCGGCTGACTCCGTGTGTCTTCCTCTGTAAGACCGGCTCATTAGAACTCAGGAGTTGGCCCTGACTTTCCAGTTGCACAGCTGAGCAATGCTGCTTGAGCGGTCGGGCACGCTTTGTGACTGGTAAGGAAGCCGTGCCCGCGCCTCCCTGAGTTGTTGTTGGCAGACAATGACGGCTTATGGCCGTCATTGTAATCTGTCCTTTAAGTTAAGGGTCACAGTCGGGTCACACGGTAATTAAATGTAAGTGGTAAGTGAGCTGCTTACGTCATTCAGGCGGCCGCTGGCATTTATTGGGCCTCTGGCACCGGGCGGTGTGTGAGGTGCTCAGCAAGGCCTGAGGGGAAGGATGGGCACTGCAGCCAGCCTTGTCTCCGCTGTGGAAGGCGGTGGGGCGAGGAAGAGCTAACCAGGAGTCACCTGCACACTCTGCAGGGATTCTAAGGGGAGGGCAGGAGGGAGGGGCTGCCTGGGAGTGTCTGTGGCTAAGGTGATTCACACCGCGCCAACCGGTCTCTAGATCAATCACAGTCCATTAACTTTAACCCCATCACCCCCATAACACACCCCCCCCCCGTCTTTGGTGTTGGGAAAGGATGTAGGCATTCAAAGTGGCTACACTCTTTTTGTTTGTCTTCTTGAGACAGGATCTCAGGTGGCCCAGCCTCGCCTGGAACTGGTTCTGCAGCCCAGGCTGGGTTTGAGCTTTTGGTCCCCTCCCCCCTCCCCTCTTTGGGTGCTGGGATTTCCGGCGCGTCACTGAAATGTTCCGCTGGGATACCTGGCTTTCTGCCTCCCTTTCCTCCTCGTTATCTATGTATTTGCTCCTGGGCTCTCTGCCTGCTAAATGACGAAAAGCCAGAGGGGTTCACATCCCAGAGTGCGAGGCTGGGGAGATGCACAGGATGCCCCTCTGCCTGGGGCTGCTGTCCTGCAGCAGGGTGCCGTTACTGGGCCTGCAGTGGACAGGGGACTCGGCTGCAGCCTCCACGAGGCCCAGGCATCACCCCCATGTTCTCACCTTTGCCTAAGGAAGAGGTGACGGTCGGAGGTCCGAGGGGTTGGGACTGAATCGAGGGACAAAGGTGTGATGGAAGCAAGGCCTTCGCTGGGCAGTGCTGGCATGAGGGACCACGAGAGAAGATGTCACTGACTGACTGAGACCAGGGGAGGAAGGGGACTGCTGAGGGGTGAAGACTGTCCAGACGGTGTCTCACGCCCAACCAATGTGTCGGGCAGGAGACACAGAAGGCCACGGTTCTTGGGTCTTTAGGGACCCGTCTCATCCCCGGGTAACAGGGTCATGGGAAGGCAGCTAAATGGCTATAAATAAGCTCATGTTGGCCGTTTTTTGGTGATTGACAGTCTGATATCTGTGCACATTTGAGCTAACCGCCTCAGACGGCAGCAAAGAAATACCTAGGCCCTTAAAACTATCTTTAGCCCATTTAAAGAGGAACACGTCTCTTTCTTTTTATAGTTGAAAATGTAAATGCTTGGGGGAATAGGAACTCGTTTTGAGAATGCATTTCAGTCATGTTTAAAAATATTTCCCAGTTCCTTCCTCTTCTGACGGGGTCACTGCCCCCACTCCTACGCCAGTGTCCAAGGAGAAGGGTGTGGCCACGAGAGACAGCAACGCGCAAGCTTCAGTGGATAGTCGAGGGGTGGGATTGCACGACAGAGAACGTCACTAGGTCACTAGGTGTCCTAAGCTAGGTCACTTCCTCTTCAGCCTGCCTTGCTTCTGTTTGGGTCCATCTTCACAGACACTCACCCAGACTCATGGTTTCCATTTAGTAGTCAGAGGGACCACTGTCTGGCCGGAGTAGGGTGGAGAGGCAAGCTCCTGTGCTGAAAGGCAAGGGTAGGAAAAAGACGCCATTTGCGGCGTCTCGGGACGTGCCCCCACACTTGCCCAATCCCCAGTAAGTTCACCCTTGGAGCTTTGTGTAGGACAGTGCTGACTTGCGACTTCTTTAGAACGATGACCGAGGTTGGCGTGATGCAGCCGAGGATATCACCAGAGCAGGGGGAGGTATGGAGGGGTCCTCTCCTTGAGTTCACAGAGGGATCACAGTCTTGCAAGAGTTCAGACTTGTGGCCTGTGACAGAATGTTTTATGGGGTGTGAGAGAGGGCTCACTGGGTAAAGATACTTGCCACCAAGCTTGATGGTCTGAGTTTCACCCTGTGGTGGGAAAAGAAAGCAGACTTTTATTTGCCCTTAGATCTCCACATTTGTGCCCCTCCTCCAGTTAGTAAACATAATAAAATGCGTTTCTATTGCTTTGAGCTGTCCGTCAAGTTTGGAAGCAAATGCAAGGATCAGCGTGATTAATACTGGAAACTTCAGGGGTGAGAATTTCCTAGAAGCCTTTTATTAGTAGCCTGCAGTTGAGCAGCAGGGTTTGGAAGCGTTTGGCGAGGGTCGGCCTGAATTCTGTGGGATCATGAATGGTTTATGCCGTTACCAAGTCCCTGGTGTAATGTTTGGTTGAATTTTGAGGAGGTGCTTTATTCACAGAATCTGTCTGTGTTACTTTTCTGTTGGCTGTGAAGAAACCAAGACCAGAGCCACTTCTGGAGAGCAAGTTCCAGAGGGTTGGAAGCCTCGTCCGTCATGGTGGCGAGCGTGACAGCAGGTAGGCAGGCGTGGCGCTGGAGAAGGAGCGAGACTTTACATCACAGGCCACAGGCACAAGGGCGGGGCGCTGACCGAGAATAGAATGGGCTTTTGAAACCTCAAAGTCAACCTACAGGGACACATTTCCAACAAGGCCACGCCCTCCTAATCCTTCCCACACCAAGCGGTGAACCCTATGAACGTATGAAGGCCTTTTCCATTCAAAGCACCAAACCTCCGTGTGCACATTTCCTAAGGTGTACATTTCTGATGGGATATCCTCAGTTTCTCAGGAAGCCTGTGCCAGTGTTTTTAATTTTCCACTCAAATCTGGACAGTGTGGATAATTTCTTTTGTCCTTTTGGGGGGAACGGGTCTTGCCATGCAGCCCAGGTTGGGCCTTGACCTTCCTTCCAGTGCTGGGATTACAGGTGATGTCATCATATGAGCCCAGCTATCGTTATTTCCAGCCATAGCCTAATTTGGGTTGCTATAATACTGGAGGCTGAGGGATTTGAACATGTGTTTATTTTCTAGTGACATGTATGTGTGTCATAGTCGTAGGGGCCGGAAGTCTAAGATCAATGTACCTGTAGATCCAGTGACCACTGACCTCCTGGTAGCTATCATGGTAGCTTCACATGGTGGATCAGGGAGTGGGGAGAAAGGGCCCTGGGAGCTTAGGGGAGGGATGGGACTAGAACACACACATGCAGGAAGAACATGAACATTTCTGTCTTTTTTTTTTGGGGGGGGTAGGATTTCATGTCTGTCTTTGTCTATTGGTGGGGGATACAGGATGATCTTATATTGCCTGGGATGACCTTGAACTCCTGATCCTCCTGCCTGTGCCTTGTAAATTCTGGGATTCTAGGCCAGCAGTATAGAACATTTGGCCTTGTTCTTCCGAGGCCACTAACGCAGGCGCAAGGGCTCATTCTTCATGACCCAGTGACTGTCCCAATCCTTGTCTCCAGGTACCATGTCATTAGGGGTTAGGGCTCAGTGGATTTTGAGAGGACCCCCTCATGGCTGTTGTCAGCCCTTACAGTCATGGAGCAGCCCCTATGCTTCCACCGCTGTGTGGAAGTCTTAAGTTTCTCTGCCAGAAGGCAGTGCTTCGGGGACTGCTGAAGCCAGGGCTTCCTGACCCTGAAGCTACTGCAGAGTCTGAGCATCTCAGTATCAAGAAACTTAAGACTCTCCAAGGGTGGGCCAGCAGCGTTAGACATCCACGTAGAGTGGCATCTAGTGCCATAAAAAGTGCTGTAACGGGGAAGGCCGCGTGAAGGGGAGATTTGAGTCTATGTGGAGAACGTTTATTGCTCAGTAGACAGCTTCTCTATTTGATGAGGACTTAGCAGAGGTGAGTGACTTGTCTGTGTGACTGGCCACACTTGGTGAAGAGATCGGAAACCCGCAGGGCATCATCCTGCAGAGAAGTGGGTGGCTCCATTTATTATTATCTCAGTCTAACTAGAGTGTTGTGTGTAGGATTTCCCACTGTTTTTTTTTTCCCTTTGTAATACTTTTCCAAAGTTTCAGTTTGACGATAGTTAAAAAAAAAAAAATAAGCCATTTAAGTGTTAAGAAATGAAAAACATTTTCTTTTTGCCACGAGTCATGGCTGCCAATAATGTAATTTAGCACCAACAAATAACAGGGTCTATTGTGTGAACACCGGTATAGGTAGGGACTTTTAAGACATATTTCTTATATCGGAGAGTTTGATGTTATTACTATATGCGTAAAATAATTCTAACTCAAGAAAGTAATTAGATTTACTGGCTCTATCTCCCAAATACATACTGTTTTATATTTTAAAAAAATTAATCTTTAAGAGATGTCTCCTGGGCTGGTAAGACAGTGGGTAAAAATGGTTGGTGTTAAACCTGATGCCTGAAGTTCAATCCCCGTGATCCATACAAACAAGGGGAGAAGTGATTTAGGGCATTGGCCTCTGGCCGCCACACACATGCCATGGTACACTGCTTTTGCTTTGTAACCATTCAGAGAATCATCTAGAGCAGTGATTCCATGGTATGAATTGTAGCATTTTGTCTTTCACTTAGAATAATGAATTCCGAGACTTAGCCATGCTGTTGTGTTTGTCTGCGGTTCGCTTGCTTGTACCGATGAATCCATCATTTGTCAATCACGATTCCAGTTTTTGGTTATTTAGAGGTAAAGGTGCTTGTGGATAATTGTAGATAAAGTTTTGTACAGATATGTACAATAGTTGGAGCTGCCAGCCTGCACCGTATTTGCCGTGTTTTTAGCGTCCTTCTGAAATGGTCTCCTTGCTGAGTTCCCAGTGTGTTTAGAGGAAATGGGAAATGCGAGGGAGTGAGTTTAGGGTGCAGATGTGTTTAACCAGCTACAGGACTTCATCCCTGACCCCCGGAGCTTGCCAGCTATGGCCTCTCCTTCTGCCCCTCTCTACTTTCCTTAAGGGAGAGATACTGAACTTCTTTTTGTTGCTGGAGTTTTCTTGTCTCTCCGGGTTCTGCTGCTGCTTCAGCCCCAGATAAACACACACAGATGTATTAATTATTTAACTGTTGTCCAATGACGAGGGCTTCTTATTAGCTAGCTCTGTCTTAATTATTAACCCATTGCTACCAGTCTATGTATTTCCACGTGGTCTTGGCTTACCGGGGAATGCCTGGACCTGTTACTCCTTTTAGGCTACATGGCGTTTCTTTGCGGTCGAACCCTCTCTGCCTACCTTTCCCAGAATTCTCCTCGTCTTCTAATCCCACCTGTCTTCCTGCCTCTATTGGCCACACAGTGTTTTATTTGTCAACTAATAAGGGAAACACATACACAGAAGGACCTCCCCATCAGTCTTATGGTCTTTATCACTGGTGTCCGGGGCTGAGTTTGGCTGTGGGTGAGAGATATGATGGATACCTTGAGCTGTTAGAAATGTGTGTTATTTCCCTTATCCCGAGGATCTTCCATCAATCCACTAGATGGAGCACCCTGAATATATTTCCTGATTAGAAGGTGGGAGAAAGGAGTCCCTACTTCCAAGCTATGTTGGGGACCCTTGAAGTTGGCCAGGCGTTTGCTCTGTTGTCCCTTCTAGAAATATAAAATGCCCCTTTGACTTAGCTTGTTAAATGTAGAGGCTCTCGGGAGACCCGGCTCTGAACTGGATGCTGGGCTACGTGACTGAACACTCTAGTGCAGACAGAAGCTCAGTGACGTCCAGCTGTGTCTCCAGCCTTGCTGCCATGGTTACACAATGTAATTGATGAGGTATACTTTACATAAACCATAGGGGTGTTGGTCTTCTGTGACAGCGCTTCAGGCCAGTATACATGGGTAATGGCACAGTAGGTCTCACCCAGGGAACATTGCTGCCACAGGCAGTGGACAGCGCCTGGCACCCATGGCATTGCAGGAGCAGAGGGCGCTGGGCACCATTGGCCTGGCTGCCGCCTGGATGTCTGTTGCACATAAGCACTCCTGGGGTAGGAGTTTCGTCTTCCCCGTATCCTACCTGAGGACAGCATCGATTGTTGGAGGATTCCTTTGCATACTGGACTTGGTTATCCTTTCTGGAGGAGCTGGGATCGCAGATCTAATATTGCATCTTCAGACTGTGTTTTGTTTTAGAACCCAAAAGGAACCTTCACGTGGATGGAATGCTCTGCAAGGGACAGGGGATATTTCTCAGTTTTTCGTTGTCAGTGGGCAGGAAAGCATCAGTGTGCGCTTAGGCACGGTGTTGTGTTCAGCTACAGCAAACATCCTGTGTCCTCCTGGTTTTACCCTTTGTATCAAGGAGTGATGACTTCAGCAGTTATGAGGGTATTTGTTCCTCGTGGCCAATGGCTTTTTAGACTATTGAAATCTGCTGCTAAACCTTTAATGACATGGAGAAATACAAACTTTCGTTTTTTTAATGTAGTTTCAATCTTTCTATGGGAAAATTCTATATGTAATTTTACCATTTCTAGATGTTAATTTTTTTTTGAAGTTTCATGTGCATTGGTGTTTGTACTTGCATGTGTGTCTCTGTGAAGGGTTTGCTGCTCCTGGGGTTGCAATTACAGACTGTTGTGAGCTGCCATGTGGGCGCCGGGAATTGAACTCGGGTTCTCTGGAAAAGCAGCCGCTGCTCTTCACCTCTGACCCATCTCTCCAGCCCCTACATGTTAATTTTTAATCAAGAAGACATACGCTAAGTTAAAGACTTTGTAACAGGTTGACACATAGGTTACCCAGTGTAGAAGAGTTTCATATCTGAAGGCAGATTTCTTTTTTCCAGAAATCCTGTTGGATTATGAAGATTTTGGTATTTGCAGTGATAAAGCAACAGACGATCAAACCCCTTTGATTTGTAGCATACAATCAGCTATTTGTAGTACTGCCCATCTCTCCCGAGGGAAGAGTTGTCTTTTGCAAATAGAAGGGTTTAAGGAGTTTCATATCTGAATGGATTTAGAATCCATGTAATAGCTCCTAATCTCATTGGCGTGCGTGGCCTCTACCCGATCCACTTAGCCTTCTTCCTGGTGCCTCCTAGCCAGTGACCCACACTGGTGTCCCCCACGAGTTATAACTAAAGAAGGAAATGCATTAATATCAAGGCATTTCTTTGGTTCATAATGGGCTTGATCAATCTCCTTATTATGAAATTAGGTAACATGTCTTCCCAGAAATGGCCTTGATTTTGTTTATTTTCAGAAGCTGGAGGAGTCCGCCGTGGTTCTCGTTAGGAACAAGACTAAAACTGCCTCGGCTTCCCTGTTTTGTTCTCAGTAGAGCACGGAGCCGGCCCTGCAGCAGCAGGCAGTTGCTGGCCTTGGCTGTACACGAACCACCGTAGCTGTCTGAGGGAGCCTGGGATGAGAGGAGCTGTGCCTGACGGCCTGCTGAGCAGTGTCATTTGATGCCCCCTTTGGTCCTGCGCTTCAGACCTCCTGGTCCTCGTCCTCATCGCCGCTGGAAAGACCTCAGCTTTTGGTCCCCCAATTGGAAGGCAGCTCTATCTTAAGGAAATAAAGTAATTAAACAGACAACTACAATTGCAAAATATTTCCCTTCGGAATCTTACATGTGTAAGTGCATTATAATCTTTAGTCATTGTTGTTAGTGGGATTCGACGTGACAGGTCAAAAATGGCAGAGCCTCAGCAGGCCGAGCCCCAGTCTTAAAATTCTGCGCGTCCTGACGGGTTTGTGGTGAGACACCATTATAGCTTTGACTTGCATTCTCCTGATGTCTGATGGTGCCTCCCTTTTCTTGCTCATTACTGGCCATTCTGTGTGTCCCCTGCTGATCCGTCTTTTAAAACCGTGTTTATAAGCTAGGATAGCAAACTATACTATTACAAAGAAAAGTTGCTAAGTGCAAAGATAGAAAGCATTAAGATACCAGGGAGGTAGGCTGAAGGAAGCAACCCTCCCACACCCCCCCAGCTGGGGGTGCACAGATGGGGCTGTATTGTTCACCCGGTGAGGCTCGAAGCAGAGGTCCCGAAACTCAGACCTAGATTCGGGTGGCAGGTGACTGTGTGATGGTGGACGTTCTGGAGACGTGGTGAGGCTGCTTGTGTTCAGGGCTGCAAACCTACGGATCTGCTTCAGCTACTACACGGACAGGCACTGCCATACCCTGGGTAAAGACATTATGGCGGCCTCGGGACAGGGGTGAGTCTGGGAGGTCAAGGCCAGCAGAAGTACAAGGGAGGGAGCAAGTAGTGTAGGCTTTGGAATCTCCCAGGGAGCCAACTGGTGAAGTGTGGGTTTCCTGAGCCCCTGCTCAGCACCCACAAGCTAAGTTTAGAGGACTAACCGGATCATATGAGAGAGAACTCTCCCGGAATTTTGTCTTTTCCCCCTCATAATTGTGTCCCGTTGCCTCCTCCTAAGCCATCGATTGCAGCTTATCAATAATTGGTGCGTGCCGTGGGTTTTAAAACACGTCTCACCAGTGGTTCTGAAAACAGCTTATTGAACTGTGATCACCACCCCTTGCTTCCTTCTAGTGAATTATAGTAAACCGAAGTGATTCAAATGGCTCGTAGCGGTGTAGCACGCTGTAGAGGTAAATTTATTTTTACACGCGTTTACAATGTGGTAATTTAAGAACGCATTTCTTAACGCCATCCGTGGCTGACAATGCTTTAAAAATCTCCTGCTCTAAAGATCCCCTTGAACTTGTGTGTTACTTATCGCCGATCCCTGATGCTTTAGCCAGAGTTGGTTTCTCAGTCTTAATTCCACGTGGTGTCAGCGTTGGCCACGCCCCTTCAGTGCATCTGAGCAGGAGGATGGCTTCCGTGGAAATCGTTGTTCCTGGAGTCAAAAGATGGTCACTATGGAGAGCATCACCCATAGGACTGAGCTCTTTGAGCTGGTAGAATCCAGGTAATGAGAATTAATTCTGAGCGCAGGACCTGGTACGTAGCTGGACTCATGTCCCGTGTGCTACACTAGTACCCGGAGATGGACCCAATGTCATACTTTTATTAATGTTTCCTTAGTGTTAATACAATTTATATTTCCTACACTGGTCAGATGACTAGGCCTAAATATAGCCAGTTTTCTGACTTGAGTAATTTTAAAAAAATGTTTTATTAATGTCTTTTCATCCCTCTGACTTTTTCTCCAAATGGTATTTTTGTCTTGGATCTTGAGAGCCTTGTGGTTAAAGCCAAGATGAATTATCTCGTGGGAAAAATGCCCGTAAAAGAACTTTCTTTGAACACAGTGGGCCTTGACTTTGCCTTACACCGTGAGCGAGCCGGAGTCGCCGACCTCACAAGAGCCCTCTGTTGTTGAGTGTGCTGTAGATGTTAAGGACGGTAGCTCTAACTGACCCTTCATCGAGAAGCCCCCCTGCTGTTTTCCTCTGCTGTCTTTTCCTACAGTGTCAGGGGTGTTTGAGGCGTCTGCCACGGCATAGGGCGTGCAGGGCGCCCTCCAAACAGTGCATGTTTGTGACTGTGTGTCCTGACCTGTCCTGTTCTGACGTGATTTCTCTTGCCTGATGAGTTGTGTCCTGACGACGTGTCAGGATGTGATCCTTTTTATCCTCACTCATTTAAAGAGCACAATCCACTGGATTTCAGAGTATTCGAGCTTTTGTGTAGTTAGGGTGAGGACATTTTTATTCCCCTCCTCCCCTGTGGACTTCCTGGCTGTTACCCTCGAACCTAATTCTCGGCAATCCATTCATCTACTTTCTTCTCAACCCCTCTCTCCCCACCCCCACCCCATACAGGGTTAGCTCTGGCTGTCCTGGAACTCCGTAGACCAGGCTGGCCTCAAACTCAGAGATCCATCTGCCTCTGCCTCCAGAGTGCTGAGATTAAAGGCGTGCGCCGCCACCACTCAGCCTCAGAGAAAATTTAAAGAGATTTACTTTATGTGTCTACGTGATTTATGTGCACATTTGCGTGCTGCTGTCTGTAGAGGCAAAACACGGAGTCTTATTCCTTGGAATTAGAGTTAGAGGATGTGTGAACCAGTGAGGTGGATGCTGGGATCCCAGCGCTGGCCTTCCATAGGTCACGACTGAGCAGGAAGCACTCTTAACCGCTGGCTTTCTTTCCTCTGGGCGTGCCTGTTCTGGACGGTGAACGGATGAAGTGTGTGGTCCTTTATGACCGACTTTCATTCCTTTTCGTGTCTGAGGGATATCCCAGCTTTTGTACCGGACTTTTGTTTGTCTGGTTACCAGCGAATGGACATTTGGGTTGCTGAGAACAAGCCGCGTTTAAGTTTCTGTGTGGTGTTTAATTGGGAGTGGCCTTGCTGGACCATATGGTAACTCTATTTAAAGAACTGCCATATTGGTCCTGAAGAAAGTGTGCTGTTTTCCATTTCCATCCACAGCACGCAAAGCTCCAGGCTTCTCTACATCCCCAGAAATACCTGTTATATTTCTTTTTAGAGTTTAGCTGCCAGCTGGCGAGGAAGTGACGTCTCACCGTGGCCCTGGTTCACATTTCCCCAGTGACTTTTCACCTGCCTAGTGGATATCTCTTTCTGTTTATAATAGGCTTGGATGGCGTTATCTGTAATCGTGTCCCATTCTTTCGTGGTGGGTGGTTTTGCTAAAATTATTCCATTTCTTCTCTGGCCTAGTTATATCCAACTTATGTATCAGGGAATGTTTGAGTGAAGTCATGAAAAAAACAAACAGAACAGAAACAAACCCCCCACAAACCATGGCTTTCCGCTGGTTTGTATATAAATTCCCTTGAGAGATGGGGGCAGAAGAAGCAGGAGTTCAGGACCAGCCTCAAACTGGCTTACATGAAATTCTGTAATAAAAAATCAGGAGGGAGGGAGAAAGGGGTAGAGAAAGACAGAGGCAGACAGAGAGAATCTGAATTTTTAGAGCTCCGAAGGTTTTGTCTTTGTGAAGATAAAACTTTGAATGGGTTAGAGAAACAGTCTTTTTGTTTTGTTTTTAAAAGGCAGTCTTTGCACTTATCCCAGGCTAGCCTTGAGGTCCCTCTGCTTCAGCCTCTCGGTTGGCGCCATCTCACTCAGGAAGGATGAGGGTTTGCGTGCCCATTAGCAGAGCTACAGACAAGCCCAGAGTGTGTTTTTTATCTTTTGACTCTGCTTTTTTTTTTTTTTTTTTTTTTTTTTTAAAAAAAAAGTTACTTTGAAAACTCCAGTTTTTTTTTCTCCTTTGTTTCAGAGACATTGCTGGTTTTTTTTTTAATTGTTTCAGTACTTAAACATTTTTGAAAGATTTACATATGTGTCTGTGCCTGCACCGGGTCGCTGCCCCCATGCCCACAGAGTTCAGAAGAAGGCATTGGGTCTCTGGGGCTGGGGTTTTCAAATGGTTGTGAACCGTGTGAGTGCTGGGAATTAACCACCCAGCCTCCCGTCCGGCCCTCATTCATAATGACTTTAAAGATGTGATAAGTGTTTTTAGCTTGGTGGTGTGGCCTCACATTTTTCTTTTTTTCCTTTTAGTGAAAATGGTGGCAGTGTTTTTTTGTGCAGAGACATTGGAAGACTGTAGCCGGCCAGCTGCTAAAAGCGTGGCTGCCGTGTGTGGGATGTGACCTTAGTCTGTGTTTCCTGTGTCAGGACTTCTCAGCAGCCCGTGAGCCCGCACGGTTTGGAGGGTGACTGGCCTGTGCTCGCTTTGCTGCAGCCTGACCTTTGCGGACATCTGCCGGGAGTCCGGTGGAGGCCAGGGTGAGCCACGGTGAGCCACGGGTGAGCCACGGTGGTGGTGCTGATTGCATTATGCCCCTTTGAGGTTACCTTGCGTCCCTGTTTCTCATTCAGTCCCCCATAGCATAGCTGGGCACTGCCTGGCTTCGATCCTGCGTGTGATCGCCCCCCCTCCTCAGGCACCGTGCTTCCCCGGGTGTTCGGAGAGGCTCGAGGACGATGAGTGAGCTCCTTTTTTGGTCGAGACTTGCAGTTGACACGGGGTCAGCAGCATTTCCGTTTTTATTGCTTTCTCTATGAAGATCTGAGCTCCCTCAGCAGCCATGAGGTTTGCTTTTGCGGCTCTCGTAACAGTAATTGAAGGAAGTGTGGCCGCTTCCGGCGTCTCCCAAAGCTGAGGGGTTAATGCATCCACAGAACTCGGTCGCCTAGCCTTTGCAGCTCACGATGAAAGTGGCCGAGGCTATCTGTTGAGTCAGGACTTGGCGTGCCAGCTCCCACTTTTCTGTGACGATGCGTGTCCAGAGGGCTGTCCCCAGGGGGCCAGGGCAGAGGGGAAGTAGGGAAGCATAATGGAGTTTGCTTCTCTGCCCTTTGCAGAGGCCGAAGAGCCTGGTTTCCATCCTTGCACACTCGTTGCAGAGACGGGACAGCGGTACACATGAAGTTCTGTCCCCTTGGTTTTCCTCAGGATCGCCCTCGCCGTGCACTCCACCAGCCCCTGGTTGGAGCAGAGGCCGGCAGTCTCCTTGCGTCTGGCTTATCTCTCTATGTGCAGTGTCCTCCATTTTCATTGGCGTTGGAGCCTCTACACAAGCTGCCACTTTAGAACGATATCTATGTTGTTTAAAAGACGGGGTTTGATGGAATGCCACCTAGGCCTGTCACCTCCAAGGGGTCTAGTCTGGGCTGAAGGTATCGCCATTGCCCCTCAGATGCTTTCTAGTCTCCTGGGAGAGTCATAAGGGAATCTTCCGAGTAAGCGGATTTGACTTTTAGAAGACATTTCAAACCAGACGCTGGCAGGGAGAAACCGCAGATGGGAACGGGCGGCTCCAGACAGTCAGCTTGGAGAGGCTCCGGCTTGGGACACGCCTGCTGTGGGCCCTGGCTGCCCTTGAGTGCTTGACCGGCAGAGCTCAGCCTGAACTGACAGTCTAGAGCTTTGTGGTGGCTTGTAGGTTGCAGAACCCCTTGCCCTGAGCAGCCTCAAAACCTGTTCGCCTCACTGGGAGGTAGCCGCAGCCGCGTTGAGACACAGCAAGCCCTGTGTAGAATAAGAGGTGTCGGCTGTGCTTGTAAGAGTTTATTGGTTGCATTCTCTCCCGTTTCCTGATTTGAGCCTGGCGGCTTGTGCAGTGGACAGCGATGGTGACCGTGAGTGTCTGTGCAGTGGACAGAGATGGTGACCGTGAGTGTCTGTGCAGTGGACAGCGATGGTGACCGTGTCTGTGCAGTGGACAGCGATGGTGACCTTGAGTGTCCTTGTGCAGTGGACAGCGATGGTGACCGTGAGCGTCTGTGCAGTGGACAGCGATGGTGACCGTGAGCGTCTGTGCAGTGGACAGCGATGGTGACCGTGAGTGTCTGTGCAGTGGACAGAGATGGTGACCGTGAGTGTCTGTGCAGTGGACAGCGATGGTGACCGTGAGTGTCCTTGTGCAGTGGACAGCGATGGTGACCGTGTCTGTGTAGTGGACAGCGATGGTGACCGTGAGTGTCTGTGCAGTGGACAGCGATGGTGACCGTGAGTGTCTGTGCAGTGGACAGCGATGGTGACCGTGAGCGTCTGTGCAGTGGACAGCGATGGTGACCGTGAGTGTCTGTGCAGTGGACAGCGATGGTGACCGTGAGTGTCTGTGCAGTGGACAGCGATGGTGACCGTGAGCGTCTGTGCAGTGGACAGCGATGGTGACCGTGAGCGTCTGTGCAGTGGACAGCGATGGTGACCGTGAGTGTCCTTGTGCAGTGGACAGCGATGGTGACCGTGAGTGTCTGTGCAGTGGACAGCGATGGTGACCGTGAGCGTCTGTGCAGTGGACAGCGATGGTGACTGTGAGTGTCTGTGCAGTGGACAGCGATGGTGACCGTGAGTGTCTGTGCAGTGGACAGCGATGGTGACCGTGAGTGTCTGTGCAGTGGACAGCGATGGTGACCGTGAGTGTCTGTGCAGTGGACAGCGATGGTGACCGTGTCTGTGCAGTGGACAGAGATGGTGACCGTGAGTGTCCTTGTGCAGTGGACAGCGATGGTGACCGTGTCTGTGTAGTGGACAGCGATGGTGACCTTGAGTGTCCATTTCAGTAGCAGCTTTCTTAGGACTTAGCCCGCCCAGGCAGTCACTCCACAGTAACAGAACAAATGCCCTGTCCATCCATACCCTACTTAGCGCAGCAGCTCCCTCCCTCAAGAGGGTGACAAAAGCTACATCAACTGCGCTCCAGGACAGGCCCCGCCCACGCCCAGGAATGGCTAGCTGGTAAACACCAAATGGACCCTGTGTTTTTGTGTTTTGTGTTTTTTGGTTTTTTGTTTGTTTGTTTGTTTTTTGGTCTTAATGGTATTTTGTTGTTGTTGTTTTTGATCTTTATTTCTTGTTTTATTTTTATTTTTTGTGAGAGAGCAAGGGAGAGAAAGAACGTGAAGTTGGGTGGGTCAGCAGGGAGGTGGGGAGGGTCCGGGAGGAGTGGGACGGGAAAGAATGCGATTGAAATATACTAATGTACTGCGTATGTAAGACATTTAAAAATTTTTTTTTGTTTGTTTTTTCAAGACAGGGTTTCTCTGTATGGCTTTGGAGCCTGTCCTGGCCCTAGCTCTGTAGACCAGGCTGGCCTTGAACTCATAGAGATCCTCCTGCCTTTGCCTCCTGAGTGCTGGGACTAAATGCGATCACCACCAACGCCTGGCTAATTAAAAAAAAAATTAATGAGATTTTCTTGGGGGAAGGTAACAGAGTAGCTTCCAAGGGAGTCCCAGGGCAGGGAAAGTTCACTGCCTTTGGATTTTTGGTAGCCATCTGTGGTTGAGGGTAATTTCCTACTGGTGTGTGTGAAGGATTCGCCTGAACCTTTCTGTCAGCTTAAGGCGCAGAATAAAAATGCAGTTTAGATGGCTTGGATTCGGCACAGAGGTCGTTCTTAGTGTGAGTCGTTCTGTTAGGATAGACGGACTGTCACGTGTTCGGATGGCCATAGACTGTCACGTGTTTGGATGGCCATAGACTGTCACGTGTTCAGATGGACATAGACTGTCACGTGTTCGGATGGCCATAGACTGTCACGTGTTTGGATGGCCATAGACTGTCACGTGTTCAGATGGACATAGACTGTCACGTGTTCGGATGGCCATAGACTGTCACGTGTTCAGATGGACATAGACTGTCACGTGTTAGGATGGACATAGGCTGTCATGTGTTAGGATGGACATAAACTGTCATGTGTTAGGGTGGACATAGACTGTCACATGTTAGGATGGACATAGACTGTCATGTGTTAGGATGGACATAGACTGTCACATGTTAGGATGGGCATAAACTGTCACGTGTTAGGATGGACATAGACTGTCACGTGTTAGGATGGGCATAGACTGTCATGTGTTAGGGTGGACATAGACTGTCACGTGTTCGGATGGAATAGACTGTCACGTGTTTGGATGGACATAGACTATCACGTGTTAGGACGGACATAGACTGTCACGTGTAGACGGTTTGTGTAAGTAATACTCTAGTTTGGGGACATTTTCTTTACCCCAGGTGACAGAGTCCTGCTCCCCAGCCCTGGGCAGTTAAGCACTAGTCCAACTCTGCTTCCTGCCTCCTATGTGGCGTAGCGCAGGGTGGTTCCACATCCAGGATCCTGTGTTCTCTGTCTCTGTGGGCTTGTTCACCTTGGCTGAGCTGGGGTTATGCTGGTTTCCTCACTTAGCACAGTGTTTTCATGTGGCATGAATCGGCGCGTTGTCCCTTTTTGGGGGTGTGTAGGTGTGAGTGCCTCGATAAGCACGTATGCCGTACACTCACGGAACGTGTTCAGTGCCCGGGGGAACCGGAGGGGCAAAGAGGACCTCAGGTCCCCTGGAACTGGAGTTACAGACGGTTGTGAGCTGCCATGTAGGTGCTGGGGATTGAACCTGGGTCCTCTGAGAGCAGTCTGTGTCCCAAACCACTGAGCCGTCTCTGCAGCTCACAAACGAGGTTTCAGTTAATTTTTTTTTTCTTTGATATAGGCTCTTGCTATGTGAGCCAGGCTTAGGGTGATCTCCGTCTCCAGCTCTTCCTAAGTGCTGGGGTAACAGGCGTTCAATGTGCCTGACTATTAACACAGGGTTTAAAAGGACATTCAATAGAGCAAAGTGTGCCAGCACCTTATAACCTGCTTATTTATAATTTATAATCTACGGTGAAGTTCAAATGTAATCTTTGTATTTTCAGACATAACCTTGTGCATGTTAAGGGAACTCTTGTTTCTGTACCTAGGCTACCTGAAATTGATGAAAATAACATCTCTTGGTGTCATTCCTATTTCTACTCAGTGTGTGGTGGACAGCAAACTCGATAGACAATTAACATCTCAGCTCACATGTTCAGTGTTGAGAGCCTCCAGTATTCACTTTGTGAAAATGAAATGTCTATGCTGCCTGCCCGCACTGCAGTGTCTCACGGAGGCCTTGGTCTTCTGATTTCAGGCGGTCACACATCTTAACCACCTTTGTGCGTGCACGCTAGTGGGCCTGGGCAAATGTGCGTGTGTACATTCGTATGTGTATTGCTACCGTGATGACCAGCCTTCAGCAGCTCAGGGACTGAGGGGGACCCGTGGAGTCGGTGAACTTATCAGTCATTCAATTCAATTTTCTAACTGAGGGAGCAAAACTTAATTATCTGGGTCAGGTGACGGGGGTGGAAGTTAACACCCGGGGACCAGCAAAAAAGGGAACACACATGCACGCACGCACGCGCATGCACACGCGCGCACACACACCCCTACCTTTTGAGTCTCTCTATCATCCTCTCTCTGTTTCTTTCCTTACCTCTATCCGGATGTAACCTTATTGATGTCTTCCTTCTAACTTTTATTGCTTTCCCCCTTACAGCTTATATATCCCAGCAAAATCTTTCAAGCAGTATAAAAATTACAATCTGGTTACATTCTATTTTTTAAGTGAATGCTTACAATGACTACAAGTAAAAAAAAAAAAAACGTGTTTCGCACATCCCATACATGATTAATCATTTTATGTATTACGGGTGAAAACCAAAATATCTTCAAGAACCCCAGGGATTGATGTCAGGGGTCCTCCTTGATTGCTCTCGAGACACTTTTTCTCATCGTTGAGTCAGAGTCTCTCACTGAACACAGACCTTACCCACTGGCTGGTGCAGCTGGCCAGCTTGCCCCTAGGACCCCTGTCTGCCTCCTGAGTGCTGGGACACAGGTGGCCACTGTCCAGCTTTTACACTGGTCCTGGGACTGTCTGCCGAGTGTCCACTAAGCTCCTAATCTTCTAATGGAGACCTGGAGTTGGCACGCCAGTGTGGATCCACAGAGCCATCGTTGTGTGTGTGTGGTTATACCTTCACCTCTCCGGGCTTATGTGGCTGTTTGGATGCATTTCTGTATAGATGACACAGAGAGCAAGCGGGCTTTGCTTTCCTGAGCCAACCTGGTGGCTAAACACGACATGTAGTCATTTGGGGATCACGCGGTAGGAGTGTCCGCCGTAATCCCGCTCACCCCATTACAAGGGTCTCTGTTACTTCCCCTGGGTACTCGGTGGTTATATTTAAGTATGGGTTAGCTTTGAAATCTGTGGGTGGAAATGGTTGTCTGGGCCAGGAATATTGGACAGGTCTTAAAAGAGTGGTAATCTTGTTCTAGATGTGTGTTGCAAACGGGAGGGCCTGCCTTCCCCACATGCAAACAGGAGGAGCCAACGTAGTATTGTGCCAAGGAAGAACTTGCCCTTCTAGCTAGAGTCGTGTGGTGATACTGTAGTGTCACTGAGTTGAGTCTGTGGTCAAAGGACCTGTATTAGCTGTGGACCAAAAGTGCTAATATGGATTGTGAGCGAGACACACGGCCAGCCAGATGGGACAGCTCTCTGCCCGCGTCTCGTTTGCATCTTTGAGTACTGGGGTAGGGGGAATTCAGGTTAGCCCTCTGAAGCGGAGAGCCGCCACGCAGCCACGCCTGTGTTCTCTTGAGCTTTGCTGCCAGCAGGCTGTTAGCTGTGGGAGTGAAAGGTCGTTTGAAGTGAGCCTACACGTGTTTCCATAGCAGCAGCCGCCTTAGCGGTTTTTTTTTTTTTTTTTTTTGTTTGCTCGTTTCCAGATCGTCTTTCCCTTTCCCCGCTTCCCTGGTCTTGTCTGTTTCCCCATTGATGTCAGATTAAACAAGCAGCTTATTTAGGTCAGGCAGGAGATGCTTGCTAACAGAGATGCTAGGCGAAGTATTCCGGGAGGGCGATTTCTTGCAGCACACAATTCTTTGTGGCTCCAGCAGCAGCAGCATCTGTAGCAGGGTGGCTGCAGTCTGGCAGGCACTGCCTCTTTCAATTTGGGCAGGTTCTGAGGCTCAGAGCAATCCCCCGGCAAATCCGAGGAGCCAGCACTTCCCCACCAACCCCAGGTTAATCTTCTGCACGTTTGTTGTCCGTACCAGCAGCTAAGCAGCCCACGGGAAAAACCGATACGTTCACCGTCCTGGTACATCATCTGAGGTGTGTCATCTTGCTTTCGCACCGCCCACCCTTCCTGTTTTACCCGGGGAGCCTGGATTTTTTTTTTTTTTTTGGTCAGGCTGTTGGGCAGGAACGGATTCTAGTGTGACAGCTGGGCGATTCCTTCTTTCTGTTGGGTGCCGGTGACTGCTTGTCGTGAAGATGGTGCAGTGGGAGCCTGTGTCTGAAGAGCCGGGGGAGCTGATGTGCAGATGGAGTACCGATTGCTAGAAATCTGAACATCCACACCTCGGGGATGGGTTGCACTACCAGTGTGATTCTCTTCAAAGGCATCCGCACGGTTTTCGAGAGAAACTGTGCTTACATGTGCTCGCAGCAAGGAGAGAGAAATGCCCTTGAATATGCTGCATACAATTGGTCCAGAGAAGACTCGGAACTATTGATCTCCCCCTGCCTGGTAAAGAAACGCCGTCTCATTTAATTAGCAAGTAGCTCCGTGCTGTTAGAAGAAAGCTAGTCTTTCGTGGCAAAGCAGCCCTGTCTGTCTCGGTATGCGTGCGTGCGTATGTCTGTGGAAGTGTGCATACCTTGTCTGTGTAAGTGAGTAACCGGCGATCTTAAAAGCTTAACACTTGAAGCACCTATTGGCACCTGAGAGGGTTCGGTGTGTTAATGAAGGGGAGCGTAGACGAGGAGATGGTGGTTTGTTAGCCTAGTTCTCCGAGGAAGCCTTACAGGCTTCTGAGTGTGTAGTTTCAGCAGCGATGGATGTGTAGCAAAGTGCATACTGAGACGTTCACATGTGACCCTTTCCCAGGGATGGTGAATCAGACTCTTTTCTCTCTTAGCCTTTTACTAGGCTTGCCTCGCTAGCGGCCGTGCTCAGCCCTCCCATCCAGGGCATGGCAGAACGCTGCTGGGCACGAGGCAAATATTTATAATGTCATTTTCTTAAAACTCGGCTCTAACGCTTACGGGTGGAGGGAGGCTCGTGAGAAAAAGCCGAGTTTGATCCGGCTCCTCTGGGTTCTGTGCATGCTTGCAGGGGCGTCGAGTCACAGATGGGTGTGCCTCTCGGTGACCTCCTCGTCCACAGCAGGCTGCGCAGAAGCACGTACTGGCCGGCCCCTCCCTCGGGATGCCTTGCCGGTTTCCCTCCCGTTCCCACTGCAGCTTCTTGTCAGAATGAGTAGGGTCAGGCGCGTGAGAATTTGCATGTGAGCCTTGCTGGCCTTTGCTCGGTAGGGCGAGGCACACAGAGAGGCAGGGGTGGAGAAGCTGCCGTCTGAGCCTGAGCAGCGGGTGTTGGTGCCTTACACGTGCAGCCGGGGACGGGGTCTGCAGGGAGAGGGCGCGCTCCACGGAGGGGCTTATGCGAGAAGACTCGGAGGAGGGAGACGGGAGGGCGCTGTCAGCGGATGGGGAGTCGGTGCTGTGTTTGTGCGGGCTGTAAGTGGTGCTGTTGTAACTGTTGAATATTTTAAGCGCTGCTGTATTTGGAGGATAACGGGCCAGCCCATTCCTGAGCTCTGCCTCTCCGCCTGCCCTCAGCCAGCAAGCAGCCTGGGGGTGCTCCCTGGGGCAGACGGGCCTGCCCTGGTTTACCTGGCTGAAGAGACCCCCACCTGCCTTCTCCTCTGACTGCACAGGAGGGCAGTGCCCCGCTCAGGCTTCGCCAGACCCCAGGGCCTGGGTTCCTGCCCCACGCCGGCTACCGCTGGCTCAAGACGCTGCTGAGTGTAAGGCACCACTGCCTGCCGGCCCTGTCCGTGCTCCCAACCCTCTCCGTGCTCCCAACCCTCTCCGTGCTCCCGGCCGTGTCAGTGCTCCCAACCCTGTCCGTGCTCCCGGCCCTGTCCGTGCTCCCAACCCTGTCCGTGCTCCCGGCCCTGTCCGTGCTCCCAGCCGTGTCCGTGCTCCCGCCTTCTCTTTGCATGAGTCAGGCAGAGTCGGTCTTTGGAGAAGCTCATGCCTCTGCTCGGACCATCCGGTCGCTCAGGGTCAAGTGCAGAGCCCACAGAGGTGTCCACCCCGGGACGCACGCGCCTCCGCCACCGCACGCGCCTCCGCCCCACTCGCTCACGCTCCCTTCGTCCTCCCAGGCCTTGCCCCCCCCCCCCGTCTTTGTTCAGATCCTCCTTGTCCCGTCACCCGTAGATGCCGGTGTTGGCCCCAGCAGGCCCCGCCCATTGTCACCCATGGGTGCTGGGATTAAAGGTCAGCAGGGAGGACTCTTCGTGATCATCAGGGAGGACTGTGTCATCATCAGGGAGGACTCTTTGTGATCATGATGGATGACTGTTCATGATCATGAGGGAAGACTCTGTGTGATCATCATTAGGGAGGACTGTGTCATCATCAGGGAGGACTGTGTGATGAATAGGGAGGACTCTGATCATCGGGGAGGACTCTGTGATCTTCAAGGAGGACTCTGGAGTAGAGCACAGATGTTTTTGAGTCCAGTCTTCAGCTTTGTAAGATTGGAGGATGTGCACCCTCTTTACTGGAAGGTTCTGCTTTATATTTAAACAGTGGGGAATCAGCTGCATGGAGGGTTGTGCCCTGGAAAATGAGCTTACCTGGTAAGTGTAGAATGATTGGATTTCATATATATCCCACTTAAATATGTATGTGTGTGTGTTCACGTGTGTGGGTGCACACGTGTGCTGGATGGAGTGTCTGTGTATTTGCGTGTAGGCCGGCACGCAGAGAGTGGGGAACAGCCTCGGGCTGTGTCCCTTAGGCTCTGTCTACCACGTTGTTTGCTTATTGGAGGTAGGCTCTCACACCAGTGTATTTATATTTAAAACATGGTTCTTGGCATGAAACTCAGCCCCTCTGCTTCCACCCGAGCCATCTCCCCGGCCTTCTGTTTAAATGCTGACTGCCGAGTCCAGCACAGTGGATGCCGGTTGGGACAGGTGTCATTCCTGAGTGTGGATTTTCCCTTAAGCATTTTTGCTTTACAAAGTAATGGAATGCATTACTTCACCGCATCGGGGAGTTTGCCTTGATTGCGTGTCTGTGCTGCGTATGAAGCGGCTGTGGGGATGGTGGGCTAACGCGGGAGCCGCACGGCTTCTCTGGCCGAGGAGCCGGCCCGTCGAAACCTTCCACGGGAGCGAAGGCTTAAACCGAAGCGTAGCATCGTCAATCCTACTTTCCCGGACTGAGAAAGTCCCGTTTTGGTCATGGCCAGCACAGCCGTATTTTACTTCCTCTCTGCAGTTGTGGAAGAGTTGAAAACCTCTTGTGTTATTCTGTGGTATATTCTGTTTCTGCTGATTACAGCTGAGGAGAAAGAGATTGGTCAGTTAGAACCATGACTGCTGCTGCACACCAGGGAGCAGTACAGAGGCCGGCTGCTTAAGGGCACAGAGGGGGAAGAAAGGAGCGGTCTCAGGCGCTGGGGTGTGTGCGTGCGTGCATGCGCGTGTTCGTGTGTGTGTGTGTGTGCGCGTGTGCGTGTGTGTGCGTGTGTGTGTGCATGTGCGTGTGTGTGTGCGCGTGTGCGCGCGTGTGCGCGCGTGTGCGTGCGTGTGCGTGTGTGTGCATGTGTGCGCGTGTGCATGCGTGTGTGCATGTGTGCGCGTGCGTGTGCGCGCGTGTGCGTGTGCGTGCGTGTGTGCGCGTGTGCGTGCGTGTGTGCATGTGTGTGCGTGTGTGTGCGTGTGCGTGTGTGCGCGTGTGCGTGTGCGTGCGTGTGCGTGCGTGTGCGTGTGTGCGTGTGTGCGCGTGTGCGCGCGTGTGCGTGCGCGTGCGTGCGTGTGCGCGCGTGTGCGTGTGCGTGCGTGTGTGCGCACGTGCGTGCATATGCATGTGTGTGCGTGCGTGCGCGTGTGCGCTCGCGTGCATGTGCACACACACCTGTACTTTCTGCACGTGTGGGGGCCAGAGGGAAACCTTGTTGCCATTCTCAGGAACACTGTACACCTCATTTGAGACAGTTTCTCTCATTGGCTGAGAGCTCACCAATAGGACCAGACTGGCCAGTGAGCCCCATGTCCGCCTCGCAGTGGTAATCACAGGTGCGCCTGCCATTTTTATTTGAGTTCTGGGGATTGGACTCAGGTCCTCCTTGGAGGCACTGTGCTGCCGGATCCATCGCTCTAGACCCTTGAATTTCTTTTGTTATCGATATTACTTACTATTATGTTATACCCAGTTATATAGTGCAACTATTTGAATTGTGAATAAAAAAATATCTTTTTAAAAGTTTCCGCTGGTTTAGCATTTTCGCTGAGTCTCTTCAGTGGGGATTTAGTCTTTCTCAGCATCTAGAATTTTCCCCGAGTAGTTTAGCCTTCCCAGATTAAATGGTCCTTTGGAATTATTAAAAATAAATAAATAAAAAGTAGTATTGGCAATGAAGGTCCTTTGACTGGTTTGCTAATGTAACAGCCATGTGTTGGCACTGGGCACTGTGCAAAGAGAAGGGAAGATATCTCTTTGGCCACTGAGATCCACCCCTCCCTCCCCTCCTCCCCCCGTGCCATCCCCTGTCCCCCCTCTCTGTGCGTCTTTGGGATTGGGATACATGGCATGGGGGACAGGCTGAAGTTTAAACCCCAAATGGCGCTGTGATCACAAGCTTGAGGCATCTGGGGAAGGTGAAGGCTGGGTTTTGATTGTTGTGGCGTTCATTCATAAAGCCCGCCCCTGCTCCGTAGGGTGGGCGGAGCCTGTGGGCCTCCTCCTCTCTGGACACCAAAGCTTCAGAGATTCTTGGTTCCAGCCCCACCACAGACCCTGGCAGGGGAACAGTTTGCTTGTTCCCCGTGTCCTTTAGCGCCTTCCTCACACTGCCTTCTGTTTACACCCCAGCAATTGGTTCTCACCCCGAGGGGGCCCCTGCTCTGTAGTGGCTGCGTCTTGGGAGTTCAGCAACCCAGGGGACCCGTGTCTCCAAGGCCTCGTCAGCACACACCGTGTTATAACAGTGGGTACATTTATTTTAACATTTATTAAGGGAACTGAGCAGCCCTATAAACACTGTACAGAGAAAACCATTGGTTTAAAGATCTCAAGACAAAGTATCTGAGACTATCATCCATATCCTAGATCCGCTCATAAAAATATGTTTGTAGCGATGTGTTATCTATTAAAGCTTGACTGAGGATTCAGAAGAGCAAAGTCAGCCACAAGCCTTAGAAGTCAGGCAGACACCTTTAATCCCGGCAGCCAGAAGCTGGGAGGTGGTGGCGCACACCTTTAATCCCAGGACTCAGGAGTTAGAGGTTGACGGATCTCTGTGAGTCCAAGGCCACCAGATCTACACAAGAGTGAATCATTCTGAAAGAGCATTGTAGCTCACACATTTGATCCCAACATTAGGGAAAAGTATATCAGACAGAAGCAAGGTCTCAGTATAGGCATTCATTCTCCAGCCGCCGTGAGGAGAGGTCACCGAGACAGGATCATCCCATTCAGCCTGAGGCAGAGTAAGAAGCTACTGGCTGGCTGCTTTTCTTTCCTGATATTCATCTTGAAGTTTGATCCCCAATATCAGCCTCTGGGTCTTTTAGTTTTCATGTCACATACGTTGAGATTGATAAGGGTCTAAATTGTTTCCCCCCACCATGTTCAGATGTCCTGTTCTCTAAGGCGGCTTCTCTTTGGAGGGAAGATCTTTAGGAAGTAGTTAGGGTTACCTGAGGCCTTAATGGTAAGACCCTAATCTCAGCAAGAATGCTCTCACTGGTGCTGGTGTGTTGGTGGCGCTCTCTCTCTCTCTCTCTCTCTCTCTCTCTCTCTCTCTCTCTCTCTCTCTCTCTCCCCTCCCTCCCTCCCTCCCTCCCTCCCTCTCTCTCTCTCCCTCCCTTCCTCCCTCCCTCCCTTCCTCCCTCTCTCTCTCTCTCTCTCTCTCTCTCTCTCTCTCTCTCTCTCTCTCTCTCCCCCTCCCTCCCTCCCTCCCTCCCTCCCTCCCTCCCTCCCTCCCTCTCTCTCTCTCTCTCTCTCTCTCTCTCTCTCTCCCTCCCTCCCTCCCTCCCTCCCTCCCTCCCTCCCTCCCTCCCTCCCTCCCTCCCTCCCTCTCTCTCTCTCTCTCTCTCTCTCTCTCTCTCTCTCTCTCTCTCTCTCTCTCTCTCTCCTTACTTGGTGGGAACACCTAGAGACACCAAGGAGGTCCCTCTTGACCAAACTTCCCAACCTTTGCAGCCCTGAGAAGTTTAAGTCTCACGTGTTATTTTCTGTGGCCACCCAAATGAACTGATACACAAGAATGGTATTACAGCGTATTGCCTTGTGTGAGCTATCACAAACACCCTCCTGTGGTCGGAGCTTCTGTGTGCCTTGGCAGCTGCTCCCAAATAACCACTCAGAGAATTAATATTAGTTATAAATGTTCAGCCGATAGCTTAGACTTGTTTTTAGCCAGCTCATACAACTTAAATCAACCCATTTCTCATCTGCCCTTTGCTGTGTGGAGGCCCCGTCTTTCATCTTGCTTCTCTCTCCGAGTCTGCTTGTGATGCTGGAGACTCCGCCCGACTTCCCGGCACCCTCTCAGATCGGCTCTGCCGCCTAACCTCTACCTGTCCAGCTATTGGCCCGTCAGCCTTTTTATTAACCAATGAGAGTGATACGTACTTACTGTGCGATGTTTGTCCCAGGGCACCCTGCCGTGTCAGTGAGCACACTTACACCTCGCCCTTGATGGCGGCTCATCTTATGAATGTGACATTTCATTCCAGCTCTGCTCACTCTTGCCTCCTTTTCTGGTTCCAGACGTTATGGCCAGCATCCTTGCCCGTGTGTTTTAAAGGCCTGTCAGTCAGGTTGCCTTTGTAGGCGTCCTCTAGGCCTGGAATAGTTAGGTCAGGCAACACTTGCTTTTAAGGGGTCTTGGTTATATATTGCGGATTACTCTGCAGAAATAAGGAGTTTAAAAAGTTCAAGACAAGGGCTGGTGATAGGGCGCAGCAGCTAGAGCAGAGACTTGGATCTCTGTCCACTCCATCAGGCTGGGTCTCAGCTTCTGGAAGCAAGAGCATTAACGTTCTTCCATTTCCTAGGGGAACGCTGAAACGTTCCGTTGAGGGGATGGAATGTGTCTGTCCCCGGAGCTCTTCGCTCTGGGGTTAGGATAGCGGCTTCACGGACATGCAGAGGAGGTTAGTAGGAACACCGGATAGCCTTTTCCACAGGGCGGTCAGTCAACCCGCATGGCTCCCGTGGCCTTGGAGAGGAGGGAGACGCTGGCTTTCTTGCTTTTTTGAAAGTAACATTTGTTTTTATATGCAGACTGTGCAATTATTGTAGGAAGTTCAGAGAGTAAAGAGAGGAATAAACAAGACTACCCCTAACCCCAAAGGCCAGAAGTCATTAATCACGCGGCATATTGTTTTGTGATGGGTTTTCTCTGCATGTGGAAATATTAAAAGTGGGATAATATTCTAGAAGTCCCTTCACTTCTGTTTTATTAGAAGTGATTTCTTATGTCCAAAGAATCTTTTAAAACATGATCTGGTAAATACAAGGTATGTCTGTTGTTGTGCATATACTATGCTTTGCTGAGATACTTTGGTTGGTTACCTTTAGATTGCTGTGAATTAAGTTGTACACCAAAGGACTGTGTGACTAGACAGTTATTTTTCTAGGCCTGATTCATAAAAGTGAATTTATTAAGGCAAGAATATTATTATTATTATTATTATTTATTTTCTTTTTTTTTTTTTTAGGTAAATTCTCACTACATAGCCCAGGCTAGTCCTTTTCTTCCTTTTTCCTTCCTTCCTTCCTTCCTTCCTTCCTTCCTTCCTTCCTTCCTTCCTTCCTTCCTTCCTTCCTTCCTTCCTTCCTTCCTTCCTCCCTTCCATTTTGAGACAGGGTTTCTATTTAGCCCTGGCTGTCCTGGAACTCACTCTTAGACCAGAGTGACCTCAAACTCTGAGATCCGCCTGCCTCTGCCTCCCAAGTGCTGGGATTAAAGGTGAGCGCATGTACTGCCTAGCTTCTTTATTCTTATTTTATGTGTATAAATGTCACACCTTTGTGTATTGCTATGCACTGCTGGTGCAGGCCAGAGCGAGCGTTGGATCCCCTGAACTGAAGTTACAGATGGTTCTGAGCTGTCACGAGGGTGCTGCGCACCGACCCCGGGCCTTTTGGAAGAGCAGGATGCCTTCCTAACCTCTGGGCCACCCTTCCAGACCAGGAGGAACTTTCCTTTCACACATCACACTCTATTGCTGGTGATTGATTGCATTAGGGCTTAGTATTTGATTGTAGTAAGCATTTGGAGAGATAGAAGGCACATCACTAAGACTAGACATCTTTTTAGACCTATTTCAAACATTCTTTATTTGGTTATTTGTCTTTTAATTTTAATTTACTTTTTAAAAATTATTGCACTTGTGTGTGTGTGTGTGCACGTGTGTGTTTGCATGTTTACATGCTCACACAAACACGTGCATACATGGCCAAGCAGTGTGAACGTCAGAGGGCATTTCGCAGGAGCTGGCTTCCTTCATCCACCATGTGTGGCCTGGGATTGAACTCAGGTTGTCAGGCTCGGTGAGCAGCCTGTACCTGCCGAGCCGTCGCTCACTAGGCCTTGTTTAATTTCTTTATTACTTGACTCACTCACACTTTGGCACATGCATGAAATAGGTGTCTCTTTTTCTGCAGCTGTCCCTACGACTTTCGCGTGTAGGAACTCGTGCCTGCCTGAGATTGGATAGTCACCAGCATTTCGGTCCTGGCGTCTTTTTGCGTAACTGCCTGTGGTGCCTCGACAGTGGCACAGTTGTGTTACCGTGGCAGAGACCTGTCGTGTTTACCAGTTGATTAAGAATGTTTGCTGCCTGGCCTTCACAGAAACTTGCTGACCCCCGTTTTCGTGGACTTCACATTTACTTACATGTACACTTCCTTAGTGGAAGTCCGAATTTGATCCCCGCTCACCTCCACTGTGCGTCTCCCCCACTCCTGTTGAAAAGCCGCCCCATACCCACTGTCCTTCTTTCCTGTGTGTCCTGCAGGTACTAGAGAAGGCAAAGTCAGTTCTTATCCAACTGCCAGTTTAATTGCATTATGGAAAAACGGCAATTAATTTGGAGATAAATACGCCAATCTGTATTTACACAATATAGAATAAACAGGGAATGGGGAGCTGGCTCTTTGGTTAGGAGGGCTTGCTGTTCCTGGTGAGGACCTGAGTTCAGTTCCCAGGTCATTCACATTTTCCTGTAACTCCAGTTCCTGGGAATCTACACCCTCCGACCTCCTCAGGCGTCTGTCAGGCGTCTGTGTGTATATAGTGCATATGTGCTTATGCATGTGTGTGCGTGCACACACATATACATACACACACATACATAAACAAACACACACACATAAACACACACACTCACACACAAACGTACATACACATATGCACACACACATTAACATACATACACATATGCACACACATAAACATAAACACACACACAGACACACATACCACAAAACACTCACACACACATAAACACACAGTCACACACACACTCACACATATAAACATACATACACATATGCACACACACATAAACATACATACACATATGCACACACACATAAATACAGACACTCTCACACACATAAACATACATACACATATGCACACACACATAAACATAAACACACACACAAAAACACACACACACAGACACACACTCTCACACACATAAACACACACACAGACACACATACCACAAAAATACACACACGTAAACACACACACTCACATACACTCACACACACTAAATAAACAAATCTTTAAAATATTTGAATAAACATTAGAATAAATATTCTAATAAAAATATTAGAATAAACAGGTTATACTACATAAGTGGCTGAATTTAGTAATCTTTTTTTAGAAGTTTATATCCAGATACTCGACACCTAAGTAGTGGGATGAAGCATGCATTGTTTGGGATCAGGAGCTAAGGGTTAACTGGGTGCATTTGTAAATTCCTTTTTTGGGAGATAACCTGATTGTACTGGTCTTTATGTGGATTTCTGGCTCATTCTGGTGAGAGAAAAATTCCATTCCAGCAGCTGCATCCCCCAGAGTCTTGGCTTGTTTCTCCGATTTCCTGACTTTACTAACAAGTGAATGTCCACAGAGGGCAGAGGTGTCAGAGAAAGCAGAGACAGACAGACAGACCCACAGGGACAGACAGACAGACAGACACGGACAGGGACAGACAGACAGACAGATACACAGGGACAGACACACACAGATACACAGGGACAGACACACACACAGATACACAGGGACAGACACCGACAGACAGACACGACAACAGACACACATACCACAACCACACAGATACACAGGACAGACACACACAACAAACACAAGATACACAGGGACAGACACACACAGATACACAGGGACAGACACACACACAGATACACACGGACAGACAGACACACAGATACACGGGGACAGACACAGATACACAGGGACAGACAGACACAGATACACAGGGACAGACAGACACACAGATACACAGGGACAGACACACACAGATACACGGGACAGACAGACACACAGATACACAGGGACAGACACACACAAACACACAGTACAGAACACACACACACACACACACACACACACACACACCCCTTCCCCCGGCGGGGACTGTGTGTCTGTACAGGGTAAATGAGGGTAAATGCTGATGTCTTCCGTAGCGCCCATGCATTCTGAGGACAGGAATGTCCTGACTCCTCCCGATCTTATGTGCATGCAGGTGTAGATGCTTCTCTGTGTGAGTGTGCATGGCTGTGCACGGGTGTGTCTGTACAGTGTGCTGTCAGCTGTAGTACTAAAATGGTGAATGAAAGGCTGTCTTACTGTTTTCCAAGTATCAGTTAACAATCAGAAACCTTTCCTGAAAGTGCAGTCTAAGCAGCGTGTCTTCTAGCCGATGAAAAACAGCAGAGAAACCTCTAGCTGTGTCTTGTGAGCCTACGTGGAGGGGCGATTTAGAACTAGTTTCCAGTTGAGGTTTTCCCCTCCCTCATCTCCCTCTTCCTCCCATTCTCTGGCCTTCTTTTTCCATTCTGTTTTTTTTGGAGACTGTCTTGTGTAGCTGAGACTGGTGTTGAGCACTTGTGGGCATCACAGAATCTTTCTATCATTCCATTCATTCATTCATTCATTCATTCATGTATGTATGTATGTATGTATTTATTTATATTTCCCATGTGGATCCCAGTTTCCTCTCCCTCCCTCCCTCCTTCCCTCCCTCACTCTTACCCTCTCCCCCCCCTCTCATGCACCCTGGCCACCCTCCCCTCCCATCTCCCCACCCCCACTCCACATGTAGGGCTATGCTATCCAGGTGGGGTCATGTAAATCTGTCAAGTCATTTGGAGTAGGGACTAGGACTTCTCTCCTGTCTCTAGGTTAAGGGAGTGTCCCTCCATGGGGGATGTGTCCACAATGTCCTTTCGTGCACCAGGAATACATCCTGGTTCCACTGTCTGAGGTCCCCCAGACTGCCCAGGCCTTCTAGCTGAGACCCACGTTCAGGGGTCTGAGTCGGTCCCTTGCTGGGTTCCCAGCTGTCACTCTGGGCCCCTTGGGTGTCACGGAATCCTGAAGACACCTACCTCCCTTTGCCCTTTACAAAGGCTCAATGCCATAGACAGCGAAGCAGCTGGTGACAGAATACAGTTATCTTCCTGCCCTCCCTCTCCCATCCGAAAGCTGACATTGATGGAGAGCTGACTACTGCCCCTGTTCTCAGGCCTCGGGGCTCTATTTACCATTTTAGTCCTTACCGTAACACCACGGCCTGCACACTGTCACCACCTTAATTTTATAGATGGTGGGATCACGGGACAAGAGAAAGGGCAAAGCCATCCGGAGTCCTGCAGCTAGCTCAATAGGAAGGCCAAGTTCAGGCCAGGGTTTGTTACCAGCGGAGTGTGCCTGTCACCGCCGTCCAGGCTGTGAAGGCGGCGTGTAAAAGCTAAGTCACGGCGTGAGGAAAAGCGTACAGAAGTAAGGGAACCCGGCAGCAGCTGATGGGTGAGAAAAAGCTAGACACCAGCGGGACAGGGACCCATCGTGGCCCAGCACGGGAAACAGAGGAACCCAGGGAAACAGCTGTCAGGTCCACCGGGATCAGAAGGTCGCAGAGCAGGAGCAGAGGGAGGGCCCCATCTGAGCCGGGCATTGAGGGATAAACACTAAGGCCCCGAACTCGGTGCAGGTGAAGACGAGGCCGTGGGGAAGTGTGTGTGTGTGTGTGTGTGTGTGTGTGTGTGTGTGTGTGTGTGTGTGGCTGTTCTTGTGTTGCATGAGGAAGGCTGAGAAGTTCAGGATTTAGCGCAGGATGAGCCAGCCGGAATGACAAGAACAGCCTGAAGCCTGCACGGCCCTGGGTGGGGCTGGTCCCTTCTGTCACATCAGTCACCGGCAGCTACAGCCAAGGCCTGCTTAGGATAGAAACTCCAAGCTCCCCTGACAGGCCAGGGTATGTTGTAGAGCCCAAATTACATGACTGCTGCATGTTAGAAGTGGATGGCAGCACCAAGTGCTCTGACGCAGACGGTGTCTGTGCTGGGGATCAGGAGGGCACACGTGTGTGCTGTGCAGATGGTGTCTGTGCCAGGGATCAGGGGGCTCAGGAGGGCACACGCGTGTGCTCTGCAGATGGTGTCTGCTGTGGCTCAGGAGGGCACACGTATGTAGTTTGGTTGAGTTTGGATGTTAGAGAGAGACGCAGCTTGTGTGGGCCCCATGGTGTTTCCAAGCTGGAATTCGTGCTCAAGGACAGGAAAGGCCTGAATACCAGGGGAGGCGCAGGCCCCTGGGAGGAGCTCCAGGGAACATCTAGAAGCTTCCCCGTGTTCCTGCCTGCCTGGCAGGGGGTGTCTGCGGTGCCCCTGGCTCTCTCCCTCCGATGCCTCTGTGCCGGGTCATGCATGTGTTAGGCCCATCTTCTTAGGCCTCGGCTGGTGGCCACCCAGTTCTTGGCACCATGACATCCCTCATGCTTCTCCAGAGAGCGTCTCTGCTGCTGTTTCCTAACACACGAGGAAATCCAATGGAAAGGCCCAGGAGTCCCCCCAGGCCTCCCACCCCGTGCTTCTCTCTCCAGGCTGACACAGGAGGGAGGAGCCTGGAGCAGGGAACTCTAGCTTCGATTTGTTAAGAGGCATCCGGGCTGGCGCTATTTTACCTAAAACACCCATCCCACCTACACAGTTTCTTACCCCAGTTTTAGGGGTTCGTTACAGCCAGCGAGGGAGAGGCAGGGCCGAGAAACAGTGACCTCAGTCACTTGGGAGATGAGAGTTAATCTAGGCTGGGTGGTACCTGGGCCTGTGGGAAGCTGTCTTTGCAGGGAGTCCACAGCCCCACTGCCAAGGCTAGGAAACCGTTCGTGAAGATGCCTGGAGGCCGCTTGGCTTGCTCCCCATGTCTACACCCTGCCCCTACCCCCCACAGCGCCTCACCCTCTGGGTGGCCACCCACCACAGGCTCTCAGAGACACCCCCCCCCCGTGCCCCCTTATTCTCTGTCAGAACTTAACAGTTTCAGTGTGTGAATGATCTCAGCTAGACGTTAGGTTTTGTCTGTTTTTAAAAGTCACACTGCGACATAAATAGCTAAGAGACTGATATCTGCCAGAGGGCATTTGCATTTTAGAGAGGGGAGTTTGTTAACTAGGGGTGGGAGGCTCTCTCTGCCATTTCTAAACTGCTCAGTGAACGGGGCCTGTGCCTGCCTGCCGGACGGGACGGGACGGGACGGGAAGGGGCGGTGTGTGGCTCTGGTTTTTGTTTTGATACCAGGAGAACCGTATCAGTGGTATCACTTTCCTACTTTCTTTTCTAAGTAGTTTCCCCGTCAGTTTTCTGGAGCATATTTCTGGTGATGACCCGGGGGCAGGCATCATTTCTGGAGAGCCGTCTTCTCTGGGGGTGTTTTGCCTCTTGCAAGCGTCTCTTCTGCCATGCCTGCAGGAGGGTGAGTGTGGGAATCCCGTGCCTTGCTTTGGGAAGCTCTGGCTGGTATTCTTGTGACTGAAATGCCTGCACGGTACCATCGTTGCCTCTGAAATCCCAGGACCTAGTCAGAGATGGCGGAAGGATGCTTTTCTTCACCTTCAGTTTCGTGCCCGCCGGGGTCGGTGCTTAGCGTGGGTTTCATAGCCTAACAACTGGAGAAAATGAAGAGAGAAGGGTCATTAAAAGGACCTCTTCCTGTTCATAGCTAACGTTGGCCAGCAGAGTCCCCCTCCGAATATGTTCTCTCTCTGACCCCTGGCAAACATGACCTGATCATTGCGTTTACAGATGAGATTTGGGGGCCCACACGGGGTGGGGCAGAGCCCTATAACTATTTCATCTCTCCCCTGTAGGTAGGCACCATTGTTTTTCTTTCTCTTTGTTAGATCTTATTTTTATTTTATACGCACATTAGTGTTTGGCCTACACGTGTGTATATGCACCAAGTGCATGGATGGTGCCCACGGAGGCCGTAACAGAAGGGGGTGTTAAATCCCTTCGGCTGAGGAGTGTGAGCCACATGTGGGCACTGGAACCGAACCCAGTCTCTGGGAGAGCAGCCAGTGCTCAGCTGCTGAGCCACCTCTCCAGCCCCTTGTTCTTTTGTTTCCGTCCCAGTAGGGTTTCATGAGTTCTGGCTCCACAGGAGAGGCCTCGGGCCTGGCCTCCACTTTCCCTTTCTGCCCCAGGGTTCGGCTGCCTCTTGGGCTGGGCTGTTGGGTCACAGGAGGATGCAGGCTGCCGTCCAAATCAGATTCTCCTGTGACCAGTATTGTAAAACTGATCGTGTGTGCGGATGTGTGTTTATCTGAAAGAGGCTGGACCCCGTCCAAAGGCAAAGTCTGCAGGAATGGTCTTAATTCTGAAAACAACTTCTAGCTACCACAGTCATTTAAAACCTCATTTGTTTTGTGTAAAATTTTAATCACCCTCATCCTGTTAAAAATAAACACTAGGAAGAAGAAACGGAGAAGGTAAGTCTTAGGGTTGTTTATGCTGTCTGTCTCTGCCGTGCAACCCCATAGATGTGGGGCCAAGCTCTCAACAGATGAGCTGGAGGAGAGAGAAGGGCAGGCGGCCCCGAGATAAGCGTGGGAAATCCCACCTAAGAGCTGGATTAGGAATTTATTTTGACCAGCAACTTAAAACTGTATTTGTTTTCCCTTTCCAAGAGATTGTTTTTAGGTATCTCCTCCTTGGCCACCTATCTTCTCTCGAAGTCCTCCCCGCCCCGCATGTGTGTTTGGGGTTGTGTGTGTGTGTGTGTGTGTGTGTGTGTGTGTGTGTGTGTGAGTGTGTGTGTGCGCGTGTGTGATGTGTGTATGTGTGAGTGTGTGTGTGTGTGAGTGTGTGTGAGTGTGTGGTGTGTGTGTGTGTGTGTGTGTGTGTGTGTGAGTGTGTGTGTGTGTGCGGGTGTGTGTGTGTATGTGTGAGTGTGTGTGTGTGTGAGTGTGTGTTTGGGGTGTGTGTGTGTGTGTGTGTGTGTGGGGTGTGTGAGTGTGTGTGTGTGTGTGGTGTGTGTGTGTGTGTTCATAAGTGCTCCCATGACTCAGGTTCTGGGCCCTAAACACCCACTCTCTGAGCATGGGAAGAACAGACCGGTGAGCTGGAGAGACTGTTGAAGGAACGCAGGGAATGGGTATCCGTAGACGCTGTTCCTAAAACCGACCATGCTCAGCTTGCTATGTCTGTGTCTTTGAGTGGAGTCGTTTTATTTTATTTTACTATGAGAGGAATGGAGGGAGCTGGCCCATGCCTCTGCTTCCTGCTGGTCCGGTCGTCCGAGGCCAGGCAATTTCCATAGCAAAACCTGGACTCTAGGGTTGCTTCCCTTTGCTCCTCCCAGGATATGATGGCTTTGCTCTGCCATCTCGACTGCCTCTGACATTGTGAACTGATGTTGGCCACCCATACTGGAATGTCATTAAGAAGGTGGCCGAGGTTGATATCTACATGGCTTTGGATTGTCCGCAGAGGAAAGTAGAGCTAGGGTGATAATCTAGAACCCTTTGAATGCCTCCAGTGTAGGCTGAGTTACCTTTTGGGGGCTCAGTTGGATGTGTTGCCTGGGGGCGGGGGGCACCAGACCTAGAAAGAAGAGATCCTGTTCCCATCTGAGACTGTGGGTCCTGCCCCCGTGATTCTTTAACCGAGTTTACCAAGTCCCTAGAGTTGGAAATTCTTCAGAGTTTGGCAGCCTGATCTGGGATTCTTCTGACATCGTTACATAGGGCCTCAAGTGCTCATTACATAATTGGCAACACACGTTTTCTGTTTGCCTGCCTGCCTGCCTGCGTAGACAAGCCACCATCCTAAATTGATATCCAGAAGGTAAACGCAGTCTGAACAAGCATGGTGGGGTGGTTCCTACCCTCAGGGAGCTTCCATTTTCTTTAGAGGTGTGCATGCACACGGAGGACTGTGCAGCTGGGCTCTATGGTGCTGTTTCCAGTGACTTTGACTGTAGCTGCTCTATCTTCTCCGCCAAGGACCCACAACACCTGTTCTCATCTGTGACTCAGGTCCAATGAGTGCAAGGGGAAAATTGAGTGTGCCTGACTGGTGTCACCTCTGCCTCCATCTCAGTTGTGAGTCTGATGTTTGCAGAGCATCTTGGAGAGAGCTGATTGCCTCCGCCTTGTAATCCGTGGACTCAGTAGACATCAGTTTTGTTAGTGAAGGTTAGGACCAGGCAGAGCAAAACCCTCTCTAACCATGGCGTTAGAAAGCAGCAGCTTCTAAACCGCTCTCTTGCTATTCTCACATGAAAGTGTGTCTTTTTAAATTTATTTTTTATAATGAACATGCATGAAGTTGGGGGTCCAGAGGAGTGTTTCTGACTGCCCAGCGTTTGAAGTCCTCATCATGAGCCGTAGTATGAAGAGCAGAGACGAGAGGGGAGATCTCAGGAGGAAAAGGTTGATGCTGTGCATGGTGGAACCCTGGGAATTGTCGAAGGTAGATGAGTGGGGAAAAGAGGGGTCGGGTGAGTGGATGGGTTATCTCGCATCATCACCATCTGCTTTGAGTTCAGATGTGGCAAGCGGCAATCGAGTGGGCCACCAGGAAGCGAGTCATCCGTCACAGCCCTGGAGATAGGTCTCTGGAGATTTTCCAACCTCTCGGAAGCGTGAGGGCTGGGCGAGGATGAGGTAGGCAAACAACGGCTTCATTTCCAGATGGGACCCAATGAGTTTGCAAGTCGTGCACGCTTGGACTCTGAGGAGGTCAGCAAATGGCTACTGGTGACATTCACCGGGGTGGACCTGGGGGCAGTGCCCCGTGAATTGTCTAGAGGGAAGCTGAGACAGGACTACCGTGGTCTTCACACACACGGGATCTTTGGATCTCCGAAGACCTACTTCTAGACCATCCCAGCCCCCTCGAAGAAAGCTGTGCTGTCTGCTTCACCGGTGGCAGAGAGGTTTTGCAAAGACAACAAAAGGCGATGGATTATAAGATCGCCCACCAGAAAAAATTCTTTGATTTGAAATTGGCTATTGGAATACACAGGCAACACAATGTGTGCGAAAAAGCTTGCTGTCTGTGTGATGCTTGTATGGACTTCAGCTCGAGACGGCTTTAAAAGTCTCAGTATAGCCGATGATGAATGGCGAACAAGCATTCATCCTGGGTGTACTGGAGATCTGGAAGAAGAGATGGGGCCTGGTCATTGTGCCAGGTTTGCACAGTGGTTGAATACAGTGTGACAGGGAGTGTGTGTGTGTGTGTGTGTGTGTGTGTGTGTGTGTGTGTATCTGTGTGTGCGTGCATGTACGTGTACATGTGTGTGTGCATGCATGTATGCATGCGTGCATGTGTGTGCGTGCGTGTGTGCGCGTGTGTTACTGTGTTCCCAAGGGCTCTGTCCTTGACCAGCATGCTCTCTTAGTGATGCCATTCACTGTCATTGTTGTAGCCACTGTCTGCCTATATCTTATGACCTGCATCTGAGGGTCTGTGTGGTCATTATTGGAAAGACTGCTGGTGACTTGTTTAGCTCAGGTGGAAACACGCAGTCCTACCATGTCTAGTAAGATGCTCATTCTGCTCCCTGGCAGGCTCATGGGCACTGTGCTCCCCCAGTCACTGCATTGACCCATCTGTCTTCTTATGTGGCTTACAGGGATCTGAACTCGGTCCTCATGCAGTGCATGCAACACTTCACAGAATGAGCTCATATCCCCGGCCCAGTAACTATGTTTTTGACAGAAAAAAAAAAAAAAAAAATAGTTGCCATATTATAGGTCTAGATTTTTGCTAAGCACAGTCCTCATATTTTTCCTGATGTGTGTGTCTCTATCTCTTCCAAAACACACACACACACACACACACACACACACACACACACACACACACTCACTCACACCCCAAGAGCACAGAAAAGAAAGGAGAGGCTCTACCACTTTATGTATCGATAAAGTAATTAGGGCCAGTGAGGTGGCTGAGGGTCAGGGTCCTTGCTTCTACGCCTGGCAACCTGAGTTTGATTGCTGGGGACCCACAGGAGGGAGGGAGAGACACAGCTCCTACAAATTTGTCTTTTGGCGTCCACATTTCACTATGACACACACGTGTGTTTATGTATACACACACAAGTAAATGTAATTATAAGGCAGGAATGAAGGCAGAGAATTAATTGATCCTGAATGTAACCATAAATACATGTCCATGCAGTATTTGTATCTACACCTATGTGCTTGTGTATAATTAGGATGGCTCTGTAAGTATTGTTTATGATTATATATAAACAGCATGGCTACATATATAAGCAGAATTACAGGACGAATATGGTGACCTGTCTGGACTCTTCCTTATTTACCGGTGAGGAGAGCCATCCCCCATTTAGGGCTGGGCGGCCTTCGTAGTCTCACACCGTTGGCGTCTTCAGTTTGAGAATTTGTGGGTTTCGGCAGCATCTCTGGCTGACTCATTTCATGCCGGTGTCCATCTCCCTTTCCATAAATCATGACAACCAAGCAGTATCCCCAGGAGAGGAAAGTTGCCGTAGTCGAATTCATGATCAGAGTATCTGGTAGGTAGGTAGAAAGAGTCAGTGCTCAGAACAAGCCCAGGTAGGAGGGAGGAGGGTCGGCACCCGTCAACCCCAGGCTGCCCCAGCCTGGCTGCAAGGGCTGGCTTCTGCTGGTATTCATGCTCATGCAGCCGCCGCCGCCGCCGCCGCCGCCGCCGTTTGTTTGTAGACCAGGCTGGTCTCGATCTCACAGACATCCGTCTGCCTCTGCCTCCCAAGGACTGAGATTAAAGGCGTGAGCTACCAACGCCCTGCAAATTCTTATTCTTGATGAGCCAGATTTGCGAGGTGTTTCTCTTTCTTATCCTCACCATCTCTTTTTGTTTGTTTGGTTTTTTTTGAGACAGGGTTTCTTTATGTATGTATGGTTTTCTTGGAATTCACTGTTGTAGGCCAGGCTGCCCTAGAACTCAGAGACATCTGCCTGCCTCTCAGGTGTTGTGGGTGACACGGACTCAGTTGCCCGCAAGGTCGTGTGAGGGCATACTGAAGGGGTGGTAGTTTCAAGAGGGATGGCTCTGGTGTTGCTTTAAATTCTTCAACAAGGGCTGGGGGTCTCCGTGCTTGAGTTCTTGCTGCTCTTACAGACTTCACGCTCCACTGTCCGTGCTGGGCGTCTAACAACAGCTCCCAGAGATCTGACTGTGTAATCTGTCCTCTGCAGGAGCGCACACACACACACACACACACACACGCACGCACGCACGCACGCACACACACACAGATGCCGTCACAAAGCGGCAAACGCCAGCTCTCCGCTCTCCGTGGCGCACATCCCTTCCTTTTGACCCCCCCCCCACTCTCTGCTCCCCCTTTCTGTACCTGGACGTCACTCACTGAGTGTCACCGCACCAGTTTCTCCAGGGCCGTGGAGCCGTGTGAGCATGTACTTTCTTTCTCCTTCAGGGTTTTTAATTCTCGTTACAGCTTCACAAAATCTGGCCTCAGCCTAAGGATTTGGCTTTTAACTGTGCTGCAGCCCACTTGAGGCCTTTAACGGCCAGCGGCAGCTGCATTTAGCATCTCTCAATGGCATTCCACAGTGGTGAGTGAACCTGGGAGGCATTGGCAGCTGGGCTCTTGGTAGCTCACAGGGGGCCTGCGTGGGGGTGGGGGGAGTCTAGGTGCTCTTGGTGGGCCAGCCCTCCCACACAGACCTCCAGGGCCGGATCACCCTAGAGAGGATTAGAGCAGGGCCCAGCACGCTTTCTTGGTGATGCTGACATTGTGCAGAGAGGAAGCCCCACTCACAGATGCCATTCCAATGACACCTCATCTCCCAAACACATCCTGACAACTCGGGACAGCCGATCAGTCATCCTTCCTACTGTGACGTCTTTCATAGTGAAGTGATTAGTCAGGGTATGCCGACTGCCGTAACCGGCCCTAACCGGCCCTCGGGAACTTTGCCTTGCTGGTGTTTACCTCCCGATTGTGACTGGACCCCATAGGGTGTGCATTGGGTGGGTGGCCTCGCCTGTGACGGCTCAGAGCCTAGCCGCTTTGCAGCTCCTGGCTGCTCGTTGCCAGGGCTGCCTGCACAGGCTCTGCCTCCAGCAAACCCACAGGTTTTGGACAAGAATGATTAAGCAGTGTGTTTTATGATTGTACTTAGACTTGGCCACACCACAGCCTCTTCTCTGAAAGAGTCTCAGTCTCTTAAGTAGCAAGGGGATTGGAAATTGTGTGTGTGTGTGTGTGTGTGTGTGTGTGTTCTGCTTAGGAAAGAAATGACAGAATTACAGACCATCTAATTTAGCATTGTCCAATAATATTTTATTTTTATTTTATCAGCTTTAAAAAAAAATGGAGATCCAACTGCTAGATATGTCTTCTATCTCGAGCTAAATGCCACACCATGATATGTTATACATGCGATTTTACCTGTGTGGTAGCACATATATTTGTGAGTATATTTATTTTGTACACATATAATTTTATAATTTTGGTAGCTGTGTTAGAAACAGGAAAAGGAGCAGATGACATTGGTTTTAATAATACACTTTGTTGAACCTAGTAAATTGAAAAGCCTTCTTAGCTCTAATCAGTATGAAAATTAGTGATGAACCAGTACTAAGAATTAGTAATAAGCTAGTTTTTATGGCCTAGGCTTGGACTCCGGAGGCTAAAGCCAAAGGATACTGAGCCAAGGCCTGCCTTGGATTATAGAGCACACCTAAGCCTGAGAACTAGGCTCAGAAAGCGAAAAGAGCTGGGGCTATAGGCTAATGGTGCAGTGTTCGTCTAACTAACATGGGAGGGACCCTAGCTTTAACTCTCAGTCCCATGCATCCCACTAGAAAGGTGTTTTTTGGTTTTACAGTAGTGTTTGAAGCTTAGTTTATAACATCTCTGTCTACGTATTTGAAGCTTAGTTTATAACATCTCTGTCTCCGCGTCCGTGTGAGTAGTGGCAGATTGGCCCGGGCGGGCCTACCCCATTCCCTCCCGTGGCTGGCACTGACGTTGCTGGTTTGCGTTCCTTTGCGCACTCCTCCTGCAGGAGGCTGTGTGGTCCTGGAATGTCCCATCTCTTGCACAGTGCTCTGAGGTTACGAATGCTTATAGAGCAAATGGCCCAGCCAGTAAAGTATGCGCATAAGACCCGAGTTTGACACCTCACAACACATGTTAGAAAGAATAGCTGTGTGTCGTGGCATACACGTGTAACCCCAGGACTGGGCGGCAGAGGCAGAGGAACCTGGGCCTCCCTGGTCAGCCAGTGTAGCCTACTTGGTGAGTAATGAGAATCTTGTCTCAAACAACAAACAGAAAATAAGCCAAGGTGGATGTGGCCTGAGGAGCGACAGTAGCTGAGGTCCTCTGTGGCTTCCACACTTACACACACATCCCTCCCCCACTGGCATGCACACACGCGCACACACACGCGTGTATGCCAGCACGCTCACACTCACGCTTACGCATGGAGTCCCATACGCGAAGGGATCCGGATAAATAGAGAGGAACATTCTGGTTCTTTTTTTGACTCTGGGCACCCAGAGTCTGGCCAAGCCAGTGTTGCAGCAGAAGGATAAAGCAGGCCGGGTCAACGCTGGCCTTAATGTTTGTCACTGAGTTGCAGAGAGCATGTCTGGAGAAGCACCTTTATCAGCTGCTCTGGCGTCTTCAGTCTGTGACTGTCCGTCCCCGAGGTGCATGATGACCAGGAGGTGACACATGGCACAGGGAGGTGGCAACCGCTGCGGCTGCGCTCACTGGACTGTTAACAGTCAAGCTGGAAGTCCGCGTCTTGCCCCGTGTCAGTGGCTTCGAGGTGGCTGCAGCCATCTCAAAGTGAGGTGTTGCAGTTTTAAAACGCAGTCTGCATGGGGCGCTCACACGTAGTGTCCCAGCTCTGAATCGGAGGCAGGAGGATGGCCACGTTAAGGGCAGCCTTGGCCGTGCCCCTTGAGACCCATGTCAGAGTAAATGAAATAGATGTAGAGCCAGGCGTGGTGACGCATGCCTGTAACCTCGGCGCTGAGGGGGTGACGAGGATTGTTAGCGTAGTCAGGGCCACAGGAATACCAGGCCAGCCAGAGCTACAAAGTAAGACCTTGTCTCAAAATAGAAAACTCACAGCCACACCACCCCTGCCGTGGTTAACGTCTCTGTTGCTGAACTAAAACACTGAAAGCCACCTGGGAAGAAGGGATTTCTGCCTTTCCAGTCCCAGCTCGGCACTGAGGGAAGTCGGCGTAGGGACTCCCACAGGAGCTTCCAGGAGATACCACCACGGACCACTCCTGCTGTCAGCCTGCCTCCCGCTGGCTCAGCTAGCTCCTTACGAGAGTCACCTGTCTAGGCATGGTGCCAACCACAATGTTAACACGGAAGACGGCCATACCTCTTCCCAGGGGACCGTAGGTTGTGTCAAATTGACGGCCACCGGACAAGAAGAAGCCAACGGAGATGCTACAAACAAAACTTGTTTTACATTTCTTTTTGACAAGCTCATGAAGGGTGCGGCTAGACGGCATGAGTCTGAGGGTTAGACAGGATAGTAATGTAATCTACCACCCTCTCACCCCCGGGCAACATTGCAGTGAATTACAGAGGCCATGGGTGGGCGTTGTGACTTGGCGTTTTACCTCTTAGGCCGAGAGGAAGGCCCTACGATTCCACTTTGCTCTTCTCTAACCAGATCTCTTCACTGCTGTGACCTGGCACCAGCCACAGGCCTGTAACCGTGGAGGACTAAGCCAGCCTGCAAGCAGGATGGTGGGGGAAGGGGGGACCGCATGCCAGCATTGGCTTTGCTCTGCATCCTATTGGGAAAGTGTCCTGTTAGCAAGCCGTCCATGTGCGACACAGCATTAGAGACATTTGAGAGATGTCGTGTTCTGGAGAGCCCTTCTTGAAGGTTCGTCCTCTAGGGGGTCAGGGACGGAGCCTCCCCAAAAGCTGACTCAGTAGGAAAGGACTAATCACAGGGCCATACTGGTTTTCACGGACCGTTGAGTCAAGGTGACGCGTCTTCCATTAGACGGCAGTAAATTTCTGACTTCAGCTTCCATCCTAGCCCGTCCCCGGCTTTTTGCCAAATGCAATCCCGTGTGTCATAACTTGTGCACAGGTATGTCTGGGTACCCACCCATGATTTCCTGTGTTCAGATTTGCACCATGGATTCCTGCTCTTCATGTACCTCAAGTTAGTAAAGCAAAGCCAGTAAAACCCAGGTGAGCATCTGCCTACAGTGGGAAGAAATGTAGATTCCTGGCTTTCAGCTCAAGATAGCAATCCAGGAGGTCCAGGCAGGACCATAGAATAATTAATAATAGAAGTAGTAGTAATAAACAGCTTTATTATTATTATTATTATTATTATTATTATTATTATTATTATTATTACTGTTACTTTAAAACTTTCCAACTCAGTGGACAGCCATGTTTGGCAACTCCTGTAAGCAGGGCTCTCGCCTCACGTCCTTTTAGCTGGACCAGGAAGACATTCTTTGGGACTGAGTGTCCTGGGATCTGATGAAAGGGTGGGAGGTGAGCAGGCACCTGGCAGGTTGAGGTGGTGGGAGAGCATTCCAAGTGTTGCAGATAGCATTTCCAGAGACAGGAGAGGAGGCTTCGGAGGCAGCACAGCCGTGGCCTTTGTACAAAGGTTCTGGGGCAGAGATGATCAGAGCTCCGGGTCCCAGGGCCGTGTCACCTCTGCTGCTGTCCTGCGCCTCTGGGAACACGTCCCTTCTGTTCTTCCTCTCCTCCCTTCGTTGGAGGGGTTGGCTCTGCCCTGTTTCTGCAAGTCCTCCCCCTCCGCTCTCTTCCCTGCTCACAGCCTTCGGGAGGTCCATCTGTGTCTGGGCTCCAGCGCAGGAGGCTCCGCTCTCCTGCTCAGATGGTCCCCGAGTGCTGCTTTACCATCTGACAGAGGCGCTCGGGCGCTGAGCTTGGATTTCTAAGTTCCCGAGTGTGGATGCGTTCTGCACATCGCTGATCTCATCAAGGCCAAGGGATAAAAGGTCCACACCCAAAAGTCCGTGTAGAGAGATTGTTCTGGAAGGGCTTCTGATGCTGGGGCTCACGGCTGGTAAAGTCTCCGCAGGACTAGACGGTGCCTGTGACTTTAGTGACTGAGGCCAGGAGCCCCCACACCCTGGCACCAGCCCTAGAGTATCGGCCACGCCCACAGACGGTCGTTTAAGTAATTAATTCCCCAAACGGCTTTGACTTTAAAAAAGAAAAACTACTTAAAAGGTAATTCATGCTTATTGAGGAAAATTTAAAAGCCAGGCTCAGTGGAAGGAAAGGAAGCCGTTTGTTCTACATTTCAGACACAATCGTTATCAGTATTGACTTGTATTTCATTTCTTCAGACCTTTTATTTTCAGGCGTGGAAAAATTTCCAGGATTCGTTGTGCCTCCCCCCTAAGATGCTTATGTGAGGAAAAAGGGAGGTAAAATTATGCCTAGAATAAAGCTTGAAAGATTCAGATCTACTTCATCACAATGTGGGACCTGGCTCAAAAGCACCTGGCAGAGTGAATTTAGGATAAGCCGTTTAATTAAAAGCGTACCCAGTCTGGGTAAACAATAGCTCTCACTGTTACCCTGAAGGGGGCAGCGTGGACTGAATTCACTAAGAATGTACGTTGAGTGCCTGGAGACTGGGGAAATGGTTATTTTTCTTCCCCTTGCTTATCCCTGTCACAATTACAATTATAAAAAAAAGCCCACATCCCCATTGAGGTCTTGGCAAGCCATAAATAGAAAAGTGTGTCTGGAGAGCCCTCCTGCTCCATGCAACAGCGGAAACCTCATTTGTTTTGTGTTTAACTTCGTCTGAACAGGCAGACGAGGGCTTTAGTGGGAGGCTGGGGAAGGAGAGATACCTGTGTGTGGACTGATGCTTACTTACACAGGTTGATTAATTTCCCCACTCATTTCAACAGACTTTCCCCGTGTGTGTGTGTGTGTGTGTGTGTGTGTGTGTGTGTGTGTGTGTGTGTGTGTGTGTAAAGTCCATCGTATTGCATGTGTAACTTTTTTTAAAGTTCTGTCCTAGGAACAGCAGAGTGGCTTACTTACTAGGTAAAAGCTCTGGATTCGAAAGCATTGGTGCCCCGAGTTCCATCCCTGGGACCCGTGGCGGAAGGAGAGGTTTAACTCTCTACCTACCTGCACACATCCCCTTGGCGTGCACGTGCCTGCTGCACGCACAGAGCGCCATGCTCACAAGTAATAAATAAATATGACTAAAGTTAAAATGAAAAGATCACTTTTGGGCTGGAGCGATGGCCCGGTGGTGAAGAGCTTTTAAGTCTTGTGCAGGACACAGGTTTGAGACCCGATATCAGGGGGCTCACAGCTGAGGTAGCTCCGGCTTCAGGGCATCCGACACCCTCTTTTCTAAGCCCCTGAAGGACGCCTGTATTCACACGTATATGCACATGTAGACACAAACAGAGCGCTAAAAAGTAAAATCTTTTTAAAAAAGAAAAGCCATCCCAATTGTCAATAATTGCATATATTTATAGGGCACAGTGGGATGTTTCCATAACATCGATAACATCCGCATTTATTCTGTAGGATGATTAAATCAAACATTTAATCAGCACATCCACCATGGCATGCTTTTTATGTGTGTGTGAGGAAACATTTTCCAAACAGGGTCTCACTCTGTAGCCCTGGCTGGCCTGGAACTTGCTATGTAGATTATGCTGGCCTCAGACTCAGATCGGCCTGAGCGTTGGGGTGGAAGGCCGCATGCACCACCACGCCTGGCAGAAGTTAAGTGGACGTGTTTCTCAGGTACCATCAGACTGCTGCTGCTGCTGCGAAGGGCTGATAATGTGGCTGCAGTTCTGTCCTCCATGTGGCGTTAGCCGTCACCTGTGCGATGTGGCCCGTGTGGCCCGTGTTTCAGCTAGCCCATCCTCCATGCTTCCTGTGTTTGCATTTTCAACTCTGCCACCATCATTTGTAACCAGGGAGAAATTCACTTGATCTGTTCCACATTTCCGTGGCACTGGGGTAAGGTCCTGCGACTTCTCAGGATGTGTTGCTAGCAGCCACACATGTGAACCCCCAACACTGGCTGTGTTCTCTGGTCTCTGCCAGTTACTGTAAGCGGGGAGTCTGGCTGGGGGGGTGGTAGACACCACTGGCTGTCGCTTCGCAGCCGGACCAGGGAGCTGTCACGGTGGCTGCTGCTGATGTTATCTTAAGGAAGGGACGTGGCCTGCGGGGCTTTAACGGGGGACTTCCCAGTTATTGTTCGGGAGAAGGTATTACCGTACATGCTTCATTGTCTGAAACACAGGCCAATCTGGGCCGGGAGAGGGGAGGAAAATGCTGCAGCCTATTTGCATAATTTCCTCAAGGTGGACTTTCCCTCTCCCCTGTCCAGAAGAAGGTGGCCCAGAGTTCGACTGGAGGCCTGTCAGTGTCATTTGTGCCTCCTGGGAATTGTTAGAGCCACGTGACCGCCCTGCCGGTTGCTGTGTCTCCCATCTGTTAATGATGCCGGTCTGCGGGCTCTGTTCCTGGTGGGAATACTTTAGGTCAATTTAACAGGTACAAGTAGAGATTTTTTACAAACCAGTAACCTTAGGCGGAGCCGATTTGTATTTTCCTTCAGAATGGTTTGGAAGGGAGCTGTGAGGGAAGGGAGGGATGAGGTTTGTCTTTCAGAGAATGCCAGGTTCACACTGACACAGCTAGGTAGATGCTTGGAGTTTGTCTGTTTCTCTCCCGGAGAAAGCACTCCTTGGACGGCCCCTTCCGTGGCTGCGCCTTCCTGCCCTGTCCTGTAGCCTCCCCTAGAGCTGGGGGCAGCGCTGCACCCAGCTTCCCTCCAGCCTTCTTGTTAAAGGGCAAGCGGGGTTGCCGTCAAAAGCCTGGCTCTGGCAACACCAGCAGGGTAGGCCCGGCCGGCTATCTCAGAGCTGGTTCAGGAGACAGGGACACGGAAGAACAGAGAAAGGACGTTAATCAGTGTGCATTGGGCTGGCGAGCAGAGAAAAGATTTTCTTTTTTTTTAAAAAAAGCAAACTTAACTAGAAATAATAAAAACGTTAACAAATAAAAGCATCACGCGCCAAAAGTAGCCCCACACGGAGTCTGCCCATCTCAGCGAATGTCCCTGCAGTTGGATGGGCACTGGGACGGGACCCGTGCATCCTCGCATTAGGCTTTACACTTTCAGTGTTTTGTGCACGTGCCACCAGGACCACAACAACAAATCCACGGCAGAATCGGAACTAAAAACGTTAGTTTTAATGCCTTGCTGTTACCGAGTGCCGTCCCTGCCTGTGTGTTTAGCCTGTGTTCTCATGTGAGTTGTACTGTCCCCACATGTACTCATCCACACCTCTCTGTCTGTCATTTGTTACATTCTGCATATGAGAGAGAACGTGCACTTTTTTTATTTCTGGGATCCTGTGACCTGCTTAATATTACGCTAAGTCCATGACCTAGTTCATTCATTTATCCTTTAAAACCATTTTTATCACAGTTGCCTTGTGTGTGTGCGCGTGTGTGCCTGTGTGTGTGTGAGTGTGTGCGTGTATGTGCGTGTGTGTCTGTGTGTGCGTGTGTGTGCGCGTGAGTGCCTGTGTGTGTGTGTGGTATGTATGTGCATGTGCACGTGTGTGTGCGTGTGTGTGTGCATGTGTGTGTGTGCGTGTGTGTGTGTGTGCGTGTGTGTGCGTGTGTGTGTGCGTGTGTGTGCGTGCGTGTGTGTGTGCGTGTGTGTGTGCATGTGTGTGTGCGTGTGTGTGTGTGTGTGTGTGTGTCGCGCACGTGTACTATAAGCATTTGCTCAATAGCTTCAGATGTTACCAGGCAATAGTGTTGATCAGGTTACTATGTACTGTATGTAGTTCAAAGCCTTATGAATTGGCCTCTGATTGGCCTCTGACCTCTCGTCACCCACATCCTGACTTGCATTCTGGTGACATCCGGATTGCCATCTGATGGCTGTTGAAGTTGCTGGTGCCCCCACCGCAGTGGGCTGTGGCCCTGTCAGTGTGATGAGGTTTGTGGGCTCCCTGCAGTGATGGGCACCTCCTCCTCGCATCATCCCTGAGAACTGGAGGAGCTCTGGGCCTCACCTGGGAGAACTCACGGGCGCACACGGCTTCGTCCTGTTGGAGGGCTCACAGGCTGCCACTCAGCTCCATCTTGGATTGTCTGTGCTTTCCAGCTTGGCCTCCTGTCTCCTGTTTTATCCCAGTGCTGTCTCGTCTCCATTTGATGCTCCTGGTACCATGTTTTGGTTGTTCTCAGGAGGGAGGTCATTTCCTGATGTGGACGCGCTGTGGGAAAGGGTTATCGTTTTCTCCCTTGCCAGTTCCCGTAGTCTCTACCCGTCTTTGTTTACCTCAGCTAGAGAGCAGGAATGGCCACTTTGGAGGCCCGGACAAGCAACTCTTGTGAGTTCTCTTTTGCCCTTAAAGCTAATTTTTATGACGTAAATATACTTTCGGTGTTCCAAGAGGCCTTAGAAGCCTTTTGGGTTGAGGTAATGTGTATTCACTATGCAGTGTGTTTATTCCTTGTGTGGTTGTTAGCAATACCAAGTACAGTTTCAAAATTTACATAGACTCATTGTTGAAACCAAGTTCATTAGTTTTTTGAGACGCTCTTACTCTGTAGCCCCAAACTGATGGTGATGAGCCTATTGTAGGTGTGAGCCATCCTGCTGCACTGTTTCTGCTTCCTACAAAGGAAATCAAACCACACATTATGAGTCCTGGGTGTCGAACCCGGGTCACCAACCGTGGTAGCGTGTGCTTTTACCCACCGCGCTACCGCACCAACGCCATTATCAGTGCCTTTTAGGAGTCTAGTTACAGTATTTTGAAATGCACCACGGTTTCCCCAAGTAGTAATTTTTACGGAATAGCGTTTTCTTTGCTGAGAAAAGAAGGGACACTTTAATTGCTACTGATTTACTCCTTGGGTTTTGACTTGTGGGAGGTTAAAGGCACTGGCCCAAACCTATTTTAACAAACGACCGTGCATATTTTTGCAAACACTTCATTTCGCTGTTGGGTTGAAGGTAAGCAGTGTCCCAACACCAGCCACACATGTGAGTGTATTGTTCCCCAAGCTGCTGTCCTGCTTTCAGCCAATGCACATTAGTCCTGCACTATGTGTCAGGCTCAGAAAGGTCCTGGGGAGCCAAGGTGGACCCCAGGGATCACAGAGGAGGAGCGGACTCATCGGGGAAGGAGGCCTTGAACAGGCTGAGCATGAGCAGGGGCCTGCTGCTTCCCGAGTGTGGGGCACAGTCTCCTGGGAGAAAGAGCAAGGCTGAGGTCTAAAGTTAGCCTTCCTCAGAATCAGAAAGCGCCCCGGGAGAACGCTATGGCTTTCCTGTAAGTTTTCATGGCTCTGACTCCCCAGCAGGTAGGAATGAATGCATGTTAGAATTTGAGAACTGGAGTGTTGTCTGTGGCAGAGTAACTGAGTTACTCCGGTCGGCTGTGACACTCTGCTGCCGTTGGATCCCTGGCGCACAGCCGTACACACGCCCTTCATTGGAATTTAACCAGTCCAGGAACTAACTCAGTGCCGTTGGTGTAGTCTGAATCCAGAAGCCTGACATCCACCTCTTTTTAGAAGATTTATAAAAGAAATCGTGGCCACCTGCTTCCTGTCCTCTGAAATGGCATTTCCTGTGGGTGCTGCTCTGGTCAGATGTGATCTCGTCCTGAGGCGAGGAGAAGCCACATCCTCCCCACAGCCTCGGGATCTGAGGTCTGGCTTCCTTGGTGGCCATAGGTCTGAAGCATTCTGAGAGGTTGGATAGGAGTCGCTGGAAGTCAAATCCCAGCCACAGAGTTTTCCTTGAGCTGGGCCACTTGAAGGTGCCACGGATCTTGGGATGGACAGGTGACAGTGACTGCTTTACGTGGTCTAGTGTGTAAGTAGAAAGCCAAGATAGGGTCTGGCAGCCATGTGAATTCTAATCTCCTCCTCCTCCTCCTCCTCCTCCTCCTCCTCCTCCTCCTCCTCCTCCTCCTCCTCCTCCTCCTCCCCCCTCCTCCTTCTTCTCTTCCTCTTCCTCCTCCTTCTCCTCCTCCTCTTCCTCCTTTCTTCTTTTTTTCTTCTTCTTCCTTCTCCTTCTCCTTCTCTGTAGAACAGTCCTGGCTGTTCTGGAACTCACTTTGTAGGCTAGGTTGGCCTTGAACTCACAGAGATCCGCCTGCCTCTGCCTTCCAAGAGCTCAGACTAGAGGCGTGTGCCACCACTTTTGCAGTGTGTTTCCTGTAGACACAGTTGAGAACCTTAGCGAAACACGCGTGCATCAACCCCTTTTGCATAAACCTCTGCCAGAGAAATTTTTGCAAGATTTACTTCCTTCAGAACCTGGCATATTTTATCCTGGTCACAGTTTACCTTATGGAACTGGTCACGTTTGCCTTTCTGTCTTGGCTGCCTAGAAATCCAGAGGCAGTTAAATAAAAGATATAAAGTTATTGCTAAAACTTTTTAAAGAAAATACACAGAGTCCTTAAAGTGACAGGCTGATGGCGTGAACATGTGGCATTGCAAACGGACATCTGAAAGCAACTGACAAGGTCAGCAAAGAAAAGAGAATGTGTGCGCATGTGCGTGCGTGCGTGCGTGCGTGCGTGTGTGTGTGCGTGTGTGTGTGTGTGTGTGCGTGTGCGTGTGCGTGTGCGTGTGTGTCTGTGTGTGTGTGTGTGCGCGCGCGTGTGTGTGCGTGTGTGTGTGCGCGCGCGTGTGTGTGTGCGCATGTGCGTGCGTGCGTGTGTGTATGTATGTGTGTGTGTGTGTGTAGACAGAGAGGTACATGTACATGTAGGTGTGTGTTTGTATGCACTCTGGTGTGTGTCTCATATATGTTAAGCCCCAGAGTTCACTGTCTGGGATGTTTGATTGCTTTTCACCTCATTTTTTGAGCCTGGGACTCTCGCTCGCTGAACCAGGAGGCCATCCGTTCTGCTACTGGTTAGCAAATTAGCTCCCAAATCCTCCTGCCCCTCCCCTGCCAGCAGCTGGCTTGCAGGCTCCCACACCACCACACCTGGCTTTTACGTGGGCGCTGTAGACCCTGACGCTCGTGCTTGCTTGAGCTGACCTCCCATGTTGCTCTTGAAATGTAGCCCAGGCTGGCTTTGACCTCACAGCCTGAGGGAGCTCAGACTGCAGAGATACAGCCCCCCCCCCCAAGCCACTAAAGGATTTATCTTTAGCCACTGGAGATCTTTGTGATGTATTACAACAGTGTTGCTGGAACTGTGCTGAATTTAAGATCAGTGTCTCCCTTTTTAGCATGGGATAACTAAGTGGCCACCCATGTACCAGCCCACCAGGACAGACTCCTCCTTCTTACACTCTGGGCACGAATCCGTTTAGCCCAGTGTCGTGGTGGAGCGTGTACACGGGACCCTCACCCACCTTTGTTCCCCATGTGAAAAGCAGGGCTAAGTTGCGTAGAGGAAATCGCCCTCCTTGAGTTCCTTTCTGACGGCTTGGCGCGTTTGGACCCGTGTCTCCTTAGAGTGCGGGATTCTGGTTGGTTGTGGCGGTGGACGTCGGAGGAAGAATTGGCCTATTGCGTGAGCCACTGAGAAAAGTGTTTTGAGCTGTTGCTCACGTCAGTGTCTGTTCCAGCCTGGGACATCACCTGTCTAGTTTCTCACGTCGAGGACACGTCTAAATTTTGATTTGGTTCTCCTTTAAGTTTTACCTGCGTGTAACTGATCTCCCCACCCCGTGTGCTTTCATAAATTCTCTTGTTACCTTACAACGATTATTCAAATTCATAGGTCACACTATTTTGGAATGTAGCTTTGACTAGAAAACCTGACTTTAGATAACCTACAACCTACCCAGTTTCTAGGTCTTGCATAGTTTTCCCTCCCTCCCTCCTTCCCCCCTCCCTCCCTTCCTCTCCCTCCCTCCCCTCCCTCCCTTCCTCTCCCTCCCTCCTTCCTCTCCCTCCTCTCCCTCCCCTCCTCCCTCCCTCCTCTCCCTCCCTCCTTCCCTCCTCTCCCTCCCTTCTCTCCCTCCCTTCTCTCCCTCCCTCCCTCCCTCCCCTTCCTCTCTCCCTTCCCTTTTTTGTTTCTTCTATTTTTTTTTTTAATTTTGGGGCAGGTGGGTCTTGAACCGCAGACGTATCTTAGGAAGGGGGTGGCCTTTAAGCTGCTGTGATTGCAGGCGTGCACCCCTGTTCCCCCTACTCTTGCTTTGTGTGGTGTGGCAGATCGAGAGCTTTGTGGGTGCCGGGCAAACCCTCTACCATCGGAGCCATGCTTCCAGCTCTTTAAAAATGAATTTATTGTGAGAGCCAGGTTTCTCCCCCCCCCCCCATAGGAGCTGGTTGTTTTATTTTTGTTTCTAGGCTGGCCTTGCAGTGGTGGTCCTTCCTCAGGTTCCCGAGCTGTGTGTGGATTACGCTTGTGAGCAGCCACGCCCAGCAAGTTCACTAATTTCTATGTGGACTCAGCAATTACTTTATTAGTGGCCATACTCACAAGGGTTTCTGGAGTTTGAATGACTGTCACAGGTGCTAGAAGGGGGCGGGGGAGGGCACTGGGGGCCCGCAGGTCCCGCTGGAGCTCCGTTGTTCCCTGCCAGGGTGGGGCTGTGCCCCTCCCCCGCCCCAGAATTCTGTGGATGCTCTAGGGCTAGGATCGTTGTTTACTGACTGTTACTAAATCTGTGTCAGTTACTGGATGCTTCCTGATGTTAAGGAAACAAACAAACACTAAACGGAAGCTGCTGGCCTGGAAGTCCAGGACTGTTTAACCCCACGGTCAGGTCTTACTTCCACCCCCGCCCCCTGCCCCCTGCCCCTCCCACCCCAGCCCTTTTAGCAAGACTTCTGAGTCTTCTGTTTTACTTTTCCCTGGGTTTTTTTTAAGCCACTCCACCATGAATATGAGGAAATAATAGAGATAGCAGACGGTGGAAAGAGCATGGGTGAGAGGCAGCAGCTGTAGGACACACAGGATAGCGAGTGACCTAACTATTTCCCGGGCTTTCCAGGGTGTCTGTCTTGGCAGGGACACCTCTGCCTTCCCTTGCCACCTGTTTCCTATGCTTCTTGAGCGGAGACTTTCTGTTTTACACGCCCACTCTGATCTTTCCCACCTTCTAGCACTGGGTGTGGGTAAAGAAAAATTGCATTCCTTACACGGAATGCTAGCATTCAGCGTACCGTAGTCTCCCTGGCACAAGCAGCAGATGCGTGAGATTTTGCCTGCTGCTGCCTGTCCTTCTGGGAGAAGCAGTTTCTTGCCCTGCACCTCCCAGGACACCCCTGCACCTCCCAGGACACCCCTGCACCTCCCAGGACACCCCTGCACCTCCCAGGACACCCCTGCACCTCCCAGGACACCCCTGCACCTCCCAGGAACACCCCTGCTTGCTGGTTTAGTCCTGTTTTGGTCTAACACCACGGATTTGGTGTTCAGCCGAACCACAAACGGACACATTCTGAAACTGCAACTTTAGACTGGCCGGGCTTCGCAGCCGAGGGCTTCAGGGTGGAAGTAATTACGGAGGCGTCTCACCGAGATGGACGGGCGTTCTTTTCAACCCCGCACTATTTGGCCCACGCCACGTGGAACAGACACAATGAGGCCGGTCTTTCGTCACAGAGGCAGTACACTGTGTATTGTTCTGTTTGGGGTTTGTTTTCCTTTGGCCGGGAAGCAGGAGCCTCCCATTTTCCAAGCTGTAGTAACACCCCTGGAGGCTGGCCTTCTGGTCGGTCATGCCTTCCCACCCCTCAGGCTCTGCACACCCAGCCAGTAGGACCGATCCTTCGTGCCTGGGAATCCGGCTTCCCTTCCTTCCTCCGGCCAGTGGTGTGCCTGAGTCTCTAGCAGCAGGGGACTCTCAGCTCCCTGCTGCAGGCTTCTGACCACTGTTCTGGGTGGAGAATGCAGGCGGAGAAGTACAGGACTAGCGGTAGAAATGACAAGAAGGAACTGGTCATCGAGTCCCCCCTGCAGTACAAGGACTCAGCGCAGGGGGACGCGGAGGCTGCGGAGGGCCCCGCGCTGGTAAGAACCCTGTCTGCGCTCGCTCGGGGCTGTGAGTGTGCGTGGATGAGTCTGCTGACCCTTGCCCATCTCTGACTGTCTGACTGCTCGCTCCGTCTGTCTCTGGCGAGCCCTTCCCTCTCTCCCTTCCCTTGTAGGCTGATCTAAAGTCTACTACCTTTCTTGCTGGTGACGAAAGAAATGTTGTCGTTCACGGGTGAACAGAACAGGTTTCCAGGAGACAACTTTGCATAGAACAGTTTGGTAACGTTTAAGATTTTGTCACGCCTGGCTGTTTCGTTTTTTTTTTTTCCCAGAAATAAACGCAGCCAGGGATGTTTTGATAGCACCGTGGGAGCTGGGAAGAAAGGGCTTTGCAGACTCAAACCCTTTGGTACATTATCTGTTACTTCAGTGAGAAAACAAGACAGGTGCCCAGGAGGGCTGTGTGTGTTGTCTTAACCCTCGCTTCTTTTCATCAGGGCCTGTTTGCCTCCAGCAAAGTCAAAGACTCTCAGCTGTGAGGCAGCAGACAGAAGAGCTGATGTTTTAACACTGGCTAAATCCGTGGCAGTTTGGACAGAGTCAAGAGCTTGGCAGGCTCTGGGAGGGGGGGATGAAAAGCAGCAGCATCGCTGTGAGCCACCTACGAGAGGGCTGTGCTTCCCTTAGGAATTTCTTTAGCACAATACGGGCATATAACTCTTAGAGCAAGCTGCACAAGCCACCAGCGTGCTCTGCAGAGGGGACAATCGAGCCTTTCACACGATTGTCAAGCTGGTGCCTTGTATGCCTGTGTAGCTTTTTTTTTTTTCACCCCCTAAACTTAGAAGTTCCGTTGGGGCTGCTATAGTACTGTCGTGTGTGGTTTTTAATTTACCGCCTTGGCAATTAATTAGCTGTAAGGATGGGAGCTTGAACTTTTCCAAGAACAAATTTGACTCGAACAGAATCTCTTTCCTTGGTGGTGAGGGAGGCTGCCTTATATTGCACTGCTTTCAAAATTGCTTTGCTTATCCCAGCTGTCTTGTTGTGTTAGATTCCTCTTCCCGCCTGATGGTTTGAGCCACCTGCTAGAGTGGACCGTGTCTGCAAGTTGTGTGGTTTAGGCTCCCTGGCAAATATCGTCAAATGCGTGCTCTTTCGTGTTTCTCCTGGTGTGTAGAAAGAGCTATGCAGAGGGTCGAGTGGCTTGTAGTGAGTGATTGTGATTTAAAAAAAATATAATAATAAAGTAAAAGGGGCTTTTAAAACATTGACTTCTCTTTATGGTGTTCGATCCCTCCGCCCTTATGCTGTAGCTGTTTATTTATTTTTTGTTTAGCTCAGATCTCACTCCAGACAGTTCCATAGGGGATAGCAAAACACAAGGGTGAGCTGGCCGCAGTTGTAATTTGCTGCTTGGGGCATGGAAGCTTCTCGTGCAGTGGAACGTCCAGCTCTGCACCTGCAGAGAGGTGCGTGGAAGCTGATTATCTGGACGCTTTCTTATCTGCAGGAGCTTCCCTTCCACAGAGGGAGACAAGAGAAGCATCAGGAGCCAGGATACGGCGGGGGGGGGGGCTCACTCCGGCCGATCCCTTTGCTTGGGAAGACAGCTGCCCACAGCAGAGGACGCAGCAGGCTGCCGAGAGCACAGCTCCAAGTGTGCAGACACAAGAGACACAAGATCAGTGTCGGGGTGCTGGTGGTCATTCGTAGAGGGCAGGAGCCCCTGCATTTGCATGGGGACCCCAAGACTGTAATTTGAGTGAACTATACGAGAGGTGTTTAGCTACAGTTCATTCAGGAAGCAACATTATCTAGTTATTATGTACAGAGTGTCTAGGAGAAAACAATAATTTAGAAGGGACAACTCGTGGTTAATAAGGAATGTAGCTGGGATACCCCCACCCCTGGGGCATGATCCTGTCCAAAGCCTCACACGTGCAAGGTCCACATGCTCTGCTCCCGAGACACGCAGTGAGAGGTAAGCTGCCCGTCCCATCCTTGAGGGCTGCCTTCGTTACTGATCTGCTCTGGGTGCTCCCTGGCTTGTCCTGTGCATGGCAAACTCTGGAAGGAATTTTCAGCATTCGTCTCCCAGAACACATCAAGAACCACGCGTGGATGTGTGTGTGTGAGTGTGTGTGTGTGTGTGTGTGAGTGTGTGTTTGTGTGTGTGTGTGTGAGTGTGTGTGAGTGTGTGTGAGTGAGTGTGTGTGTTTGTGTGTGTGAGTGTGTGTAAGTGTGTGAGTGTGTGTGAGTTTGTGTGTGAGTGTGTGTTTGTGTGTGTGTTTGTGTGTGAGTGTGTGTGTGAGTGTGTGTGTTTGTGTGTGAGTGTGTGTGTGTTTGTGTGTGTGTTTGTGTGTGTGAGTGTGTGTGTTTGTGTGTGAGTGTGTGTTTGTGTGTGAGTGTGTGAGTGTGTGTGAGTGTGTGTGTGAGTGTGTGTGAGTGTGTGTGAGTGGGTGTGAGTGTGTGAGTGTGTGTGAGTGTGTGTGAGTGTGTGAGTGTGAGTGTGTGAGTGTGTGTTTGTGTGTTTGTGTGAGTGTGTGTGTGAGTGTGAGTGTGTGTGTGAGTGTGTGAGTGTGTGTTGTGTGTGAGTGTGTGTGTGAGTGTATGTGAGTGTGTGAGTGTGTGAGTGTGTGTGTGTGAGTGTGTGTGTTTGTGTGTGAGTGTGTGTGTGTGAGTGTGAGTGTGTGTGTGCCCATCAGATATCAAGCTCGTGTCTCATCCCTCAGGTATAAGGAGCTTAAGTTCCCATCTCCATCTCATCAGCACTCTGACTGAGAACACACAACCACAGCTGTCTCTAGAGTGTGGGTCTGGGGGGAATCAAATTAAGGTCTGGGTAGCACACAGCGTCTGAAGCCAGAGGACTCATCGGACAGGTCATCTTGTCTCTGCATGGTAGCAGAAGGCAGAGGAGATCTGAGTCCGCCCCTGCTGCACTGTGTCCCTGCCCAAACCGTTAGTATCGACTGTGTGTTATCTGTGGATGACGCGTGGGGAGCATGTGCCATTCTCCATGTCCGTGTGCCGTCTGTGCATGGTGAGCACCGCTCTGCCCTCCAAACTGAAGGCGGCTGGTTGGTTCTTGGGGAGACCTTATTCTAACTGCTACTTTCCAGCCCTCTAGAGGAAAGGGTGTGGCGTTCCCAGAGTTGTAGAGCAGTGGAGCTTCTTCTGTGTTGGGGTGCAAGGGCGTGGCGTTCCCAGACTTGTAGATCAGTGGAGCATCTTCTGTGTTGGGGTGCTTTTGTGAGGCAGGCAGGGCCTGTAGCACTGGTCTCGGTTCTAGAGCTTTGGCAGCGGGAAGACGCCAAGATAGGGAAGAGCGAAACTTCTGCATGCAGAGGAACTCATGTCTTCACAGACATTGTTTGGATTTTTTCTCACGTTTTCTGTGGGACTTACTAGCGTTAAAAAGATGAGTTCTGGCTCGAATAGCTCTAGTCACTCAGTTCACTAAGAAGCAAGGTGACCGCCCCTACCGAGAGAGGGCTGCGTCTGTGTGAGCTCCCTTAGGAGGAAGGGTAACTCTGGGTATTGTTCAGTGAGTCATTTCTTTGTCGCTGTGTTCGGTAATGTGTGTGCGGTTTAGGGATGTGTCCGCCACGGTTTCTTCTGAGGAGCCACAGATACTTCATTACTGCGCCCGGTTTTTCTGATCATTCAGCCACACAGGTAAGACCCGAGATCCGCCAGGCTTGCTGAGTAGTAGTCGCTGTCTCTCCCGGGGTATGGAGACCTGAGTGATGAAGGGACTCACTTAGAAATGCTATCATTTGCCACGTGTGTGCTAATCTCACCCACCCTTTGCAAACACCAAGAAAACAAATTTACCATCCCCAGCTGGAGGAAGGACCATGCTCTGGGATAGTTTCTCCTACAGGCTATGGGCTGCCCATAGCTCCCACTGTTCCGGGAAGTGATATTCTCGAAAGTAAGGTTCCCACTCTTGCACACTGATCTTATTAGGGAAAGTAGGAAGGAAACGTCGTGAAGTGCATTTCTAGAAACAGCAGAGTGGCTGTTCTGATGCTGTCCCCTGGGGTTTCCACGCCTCGGCCACTGCCTCACCCTCATGCCAACGGCTTTGGGTGTCTTGCTTTGTAGAAATGCAGATCTGTCTCTCCGGTGCATTTCATTCTCCTGCCATAGAGCGCACGCAATGGACTGGGCACTGCAGCAAAGTGGCGCTCCCCGACTTTTATTTTGTTGGAATAATGATAGTCGAGAAGCCGGCCCTGTGCCGCACGCCAGGCACTGCTATGTGCCTGTTACATATGTGATTCTGTGAGTTCTCACCACCCCAGTCAGCAAGGCCCTCGCCGCTCCTGGTCTGGTGAGGAGGCTCAGAGGGGCTTGGCAGCTGGATCTGCATCACAGTGAGCTGCAGAGCCAGGACAGCAGGTCCTGATCAGGGTTCCTGAGATCTGTGCCTGCGTGTGTGCACGCACACACACACACACAGGCTCTCACACACACACACTTTCATACACACACATTCACACACAGTCACAAGGCTCTCATACACACACACACACACACACACACACACACACACACACTGACAAAGATAAAGGTATTCACTTAAGCCTGCCATTGTGAAGGGGTGGGGTAGATAAGAAAGGTGAAAAGCCTGCATTAAAAACTTGAAAATTTGAGCTGGAGAGATGGCTCGGCGGCTGAACGCTTGGTGACCTCACAGAGCACTGAGCTCAGTCCCTGGACCTAAGCTGGGTGGCTCACAGCTGCCTGCAACTCTAGCTCTAGGGAATCTCAAACCTAATTCCCTGTGGGTACCCAGCACATCTGAATTCAGAATGGTGTGTGTGTGACTGTGTGAGTGTATGCGTGCGTGTGTGTATGAGTGTGTGTGTATGAGTGTGTGAGTGTGTGTTTGCGGGTTCACTGGTATACAGCGAGTGTGTGTGCAGGCTGGGGCTTAGCCTTAGGTGACCGCTCTACCTTGTCTCTTGGGGGACTCTTGGATCTTACCAGTAGGCTAGCCTGGCTGGCTGGCAAAGCTTCAAGGAGCCAGCTGTCCCCAGCGTCACAGCACTGGGATTATAAATGTTGCCACCATGCTTCTTTTCATGGATTCTGAGGGTTGAAGTCAGATCCTCATGGTTGCAAGGCCAAGCCCTTTAGTGTCGGAACTGTCTCTCCAGCCCGAGAATGTGCACACTTTATGTGCTCAGTAGTCACATGTAGCTAGAGGCTACCTCACTAAATATCACTGAGTATTACTTGTCCATAAATTTACACATTTAGCCTCAAGATAGAAGTTTGTCACGGTGTGGGGAGGTGGGGGGTAGGGTGAGTCCACGGCGTGGGGAGGTGGGGGGTAGGGTGAGTCCACGGCGTGGGGAGGTGGGGGGTAGGGTGAGTCCACGGCGTGGGGAGGTGGGGGGTAGGGTGAGTCCACGGCGTGGGGAGGTGGGGGGTAGGGTGAGTCCACGGCGTGGGGAGGTGGAGGGTAGGGTGAGTCCACGGCGTGGGGAGGTGGGGGGTAGGGTGAGTCCACGGCGTGGGGAGGTGGGGGGTAGGGTGAGTCCACGGCGTGGGGAGGTGGGGGGTAGGGTGAGTCACTGGATGAGGTAACGCATTTGTGAACCTGTAGGAAGGAAACAGATGATGTTAGTGTAAGCCTGGGTGTCCTTGCCACGTTCACTCCTGTACTGCTTGCCTGCCCGGTGGCTTCTGTGTACATCCATGCGTCCAAGCGCGGATTCCAGAGTGAGATTATTAATGGTCTCCGACGGGGATGTGCGTGTTGTTGGAGTGAGCACCCTGCTTTTCTTCGAGGAGTAAGATTGTCAGGTCCTCTGCAACCACGGCACGGTGGCTGAGCCGTGCTCAGAGCTGAGCAGAGAGGCCTCGAACCGGTGCCACCTCTGGTCAACGCGGCCCAGTGCAGAACAGAGGAATGAGGCATGCTTCTGTCATGATTGCTGTCCTGTGATGGCGATAGTCCTGGACTCGGGGCTGGGAAACCTCCGGGTTTCCATCGGAGAGGTCGAATTTTACTGGAGCTTAGCGTACATGGCTACGCATGGCCGTTGTAACCCGTGTGATGGGTCACTGCTCTATAGCTGGTCTTGGGTGTTGAAATCCTTCAATAACCCCATGGCTGCCACTTCGCACGTAGAGATATGTATGTTTTTACTACATTGAATTTAATGTGTGTGTGTGTGTGTGTGTGTGTGTGTGTGTGTGTGTGTGTGTGTGGTGTGTGAGTGTGTGTGTGTGTGGTGTGTGTGGTGTGTGTGTGTGTGGTGTGTGAGTGTGTGTGTGTGTGAGTGTGTGTGTGTGTGGTGTGTGAGTGTGTGTGGTGTGTGTGTGGTGTGTGAGTGTGTGTGTGTGTGGTGTGTGAGTGTGTGTGTGTGTGGTGTGTGAGTGTGTGTGGTGTGTGTGGAGTGTGTGTGTGGTGTGTGAGTGTGTGTGAGTGTGTGTGGTGTGTGTGTGAGTGTGTGTGTGAGTGTGTGTGTGAGTGAGTGTGTGTGAGTGTGTGTGAGTGTGTGTGGTGTGTGAGTGTGTCTGAGTGTGTGAGTGTGTGAGTGAGTGTGTGTGAGTGTGTGTGTGAGTGTGTGGTGTGTGTGGTGTGTGTGTGGTGTGAGTGTGTGTGAGTGTGAGTGAGTGTGTGTGTGTGCGTGTGTGTGTGAGTGTGTGTGTGAGTGTGTGTGTGTGAGTGTGGTGTGTGTGTGTGTGTGGTGTGTGAGTGTGTGTGTGTGTGTACACCGGTGTGCTTTAGCTGTTGAGTCATGTCTCTGCTTCCAGAGAAGGATGCTTAAAGGTTAAGCATGCAGTTTGCCTGAGGACCACATCACCAGTAAGCAGCAGAGCTGGGAATTTTTGAAAAATAATCTCTAACGTGAAATTCCCCGAAGCAGATGGCCTAGTAGAGCTGTTGCCCGGTTGAGTGGCACCAAAATCATTGGGAGTGTTTGCCGAGACTGTGCTGGGCCACCCAGAGCTGCTGATTCAGGGGGCCTGGGGTGAGCTTGCGTTTCTAGTAAGTTAGATGCTGGTACTGGGCGCCTGGGGCCACGCGTTGGGGGCCTCCAGACTGCTATACTGAGCCCCCTCCCCACGCACACCATCTGCAGTAGTACTCGGTATTTTGGTGACTAGGGAACCTCCTCTAGGCAGCTGGTGTCGCCCGCCCTCCCCGAGCCTGCAGGGACTTGTGTGTGAGCAGGGTGTCCTGCAGATATTTACCCTTCAGCCCCAGTAGCTTAAGGTTAAGTTGTTATGAAATCGGACTAAAACCAGCTTTTAGAGCCTTTTTGTATAATTGCTTGACCTCTTTGCCTCAGAGTTTCAAAAATAGCTTTCATTATCTCCGGAGAATTAGTAATTTTTAGGCCGTGCTGTTAAAGAAGGGAAAATACAGGTCGTCTGGGAGAGCCTGTAGTGTATGTTTATTATAGAATTATTTATCAATCTCTTCTTACTAATAGCAAAATAGCAGGCAGAGTAGAGCCTGCTGGGGCCCTGTGGGGCTTCCCCTGGCCTCTGTATGGCCCGGGGACACTCTGCTCATGTGACACGGGCAGGGAGGAGGTTCCCTAATTCCTGTCTTCTTCCTGTCTTCGCCAGTAGTCTCAGCAAGCAGCATGCCCATGGATCTGTCTAAGTGGGAGCAGTTGCGTGGGCTGTAGGCATTGCATTGGTTTTAACATTGCTATGACATCAGCATCTAGCCCAGCATGTCTGGTACCCATTTTCCAGATGCTATCGATTGCACCGTGTTCTACAGCCAGTCTTTAGTTCTGTTCGCTTGAGAAGTAGATTACTGGTTTTGGAAAGCGCGGTCCCTCATGGAAACGACACCGTAAGGCCCTTGCTCTTGACCTGCCATCACCGCCTGGCTTTAAAATGGACGGTTCCCCTGATGTGGCTGTACTCGGTCAACAAAGCCAACATTCGGTGGTCAGTTCTGTAACGTGAGTGCTTTTCAAAGTGCCCCAGACTCGCTGGCTGTCCTACCGTAGAAAACAGACTCACGACTGTGTCACTGCTGGGGCTGGCCAGCTGACAGGTGAGAAGTCCTGTGCACGCCGGCCGAGTGTCTGGCCTCCAGCATGGGGCTGCAGTCTTCCAGTCCTCACGAGTTGTGCTCATCGCTCGGGCTCAGCTTCCGTTTGCCTCCGGTGTTACACTGATAGCGCCTACACTGTTTGGGTGGGATTGCAGACTCCCCTCTCAGGGACTCAGATGGTCTGCCCACTCCTAACCCCCTCTTCTGAACCTGTCTGCAACCGGAGGCCTAGAACGGATGACCCTCAAGTTCAGGTACAAGCCCGAGGAACCCTGTTTCAGCTACGTTTACACTGCACAACTGAGGCAACTTACAGAAGAAAGTTTGTTTGGACTTAGTTTCAGCCAGAATAAGGTGGATGATGGCGGGGTGGGGACTGCGGGCTGGGGGGCTGGGGGCTGGGGGGCTGTGTAGTTGGGGGCTGGGGCATCATGTCTTTAACTATAAGCAGGAACCAGAGAGGGCACACTGGGCCCACACCCCCAGTGACATCCTTCCTCCAGCAAGGCCACACCTGCTAAACTCATCCAAACAAGCAATGCCACCAAACAGGAAGCAAGAATTCAAACTGATGGGGCGTTCTCTTTCAAACCACCGCATGTACACACCGTGGAAGTTTCCTAACCATTTTACAAAAGTGTATGCTGGGAGGGAGGGAAGAGGGAGGAGGGAGGGAGGCAGGGAAGGACGGAGGGAGGGAGGTCCGCACCGCTGGAGATGTGGAGGTGGCTGTGACTGAGAGCAAGTCCTGGTCCTCCAGAGTCTGATCCCCAGCACCCATGCCCCGTGGCTCACAGCCCCCCCTCCCCCGTGACCCCGCTCTAGAGCATGTGAACTCTGCCCACTGATGCACTCACATGCACACACACACGCATACACACACTCGCACACATGCATGCACACACACGCGCACACACATGCACATACACACACACGTGTGCACACACGCATGCACACACGTGCACACACACATACACACATGCACGCAAGCACACATGTATACACACACATATACACATACATGCACATGCATACACACACATGCGCACACCCTTAAATTTTCTTAGTGTGCTCTCCAACAGCTTCTAGACCTTTCTTACACACACTACTGAGAAGATCCCGAGTTACTGAAAGATAATGGATCGTGCCATGTTTATTGTGGTCTGAGAGGTCTGCTGATTTTGTTTTTGAGACAAGGTCTCACTGTTAGTGCAGGCTAGCCTTGCGGTCTCCTGGTCTTAATGTCACACGTCTGCTATTCGGTGATGGGAGGTCACTTCCCCTGCTGGAAGGGGAGAAGGTGTGTGTGTGTGTCTGTGTGTGTGTGTCTGTGTGTGTGTGTGTGTCTGTGTGTATGTGTGTGTCTGTGTGCGTCTGTGTGCGTGTGTCTGTGTGTGTGTCTCTGTGTGTCTGTGTGTGTGTGTCTGTGTGTGTGTATGTGTGTGTCTGTGTGTGTCTGTGTGTGTCTGTGTGTGTGTGTGTGTGTGTGTCTGTCTGTGTCTTTGTGTGTGTGCGTGTGTGTATAAAAATCCCTTCTCCCTCTAATTTTGCAAACTTCAGGTTACCCCAAATCCATTTGCACCTCTGAGCGTGCACACTGGAGTCCACCCTTAATCTTGGGTGACTTGTCCAGTCTCAGCAGCTTCCTCGAGGAAGCACCATGCTGCGGGCTCCCCCATCCTTCCCCGCTGTGAATGGGGCGTTGCTGCACTGTGCCTGGTGCAGTTACAGGTGCTGGAGATGCAGCAAAGCAAATAGAGATGCCTCAGCTTGAGGGCGACGCACCTCTGTCTCTGGGGCTGTGTCCTCCTCACCTCTGTGTCCCAAAGACTAGGCATGGTGCATGTGGGCCGATTCAGTAAATATCGTCGGAGGGTAGGGACACGTCGTGATAATGGCGTTTGCACGTCAGGAAGGGAGGCTGTCAGTTGTCCGTGCTCACACGCTCACCCTAATCCTAGGAAAACAAGGGCCCCTCAAACCCAACAACTCCAGGAAGTTGAGAAGTGGACAGACAGTAGAGGAAGGCTCGAGGCCCATGCTTGTTGTCACCTTGTTCAGAAGGGCAGCCCTGCTCTGTCCCCATCCCCAGCAAGATGTCTTGGAAAACGGACTAGGGTTCATGAAGAATCTTCAGCTGGGCTGTAAAATAGCTTCCATGCTCTTGAAGAGAAATCAAGGGAAGTCCTAAATTCTTCATAAGCAGGAATGATGCGTTTCGCAAAGTAGAGCCTACCGAGAGTTGCCGCTTCCCCTGTTTGCTATTTTAGGAAGTGTGGCATTCAGGATCTCGCGTTAGCACCCAGTAACTGAGACCGGAGAAATGTCTAGAAAGTTCGCAGGAAGCTCTTGGGGCTGAGGGACGAACAATGGGTCCGTCCTTTAGTTTTTGAGACTGGCTCTTCCCGTGGTGTGCAGACCCTGTTGGACCACAGCTGAACTACGCTGCAGATGAGCGCCATCTAGGTCTGCTGGCTTCCAGAGGCATCCCGTTTTCCCAGCACTGGGAAGATTCCCTGGTTTGATTACCTTCCCGTCTGGTGTGCACGAACATAGCCCATTTCATCCCACAGCCTGTGCCCTGGGGATGAGGGTTCACAAGGCCGAGGGGAGTGGCTAGGGGCAGAGCCTGCCTCACCACCCCTCATCCATGAGCACAGGAGGGATGTTTCTGTACTGTCGGCCACCGAGGAATGCTGATCTGCCTTCAGCAGGCCTTGAGGTGAGGAGAACTTCTCCCAGGCTATTGTGGTCCCATGGCTCCTGCATCAAGCCATTCCTGTGGGACTCGGTGTGCTGGCTGGTTCCCTGTGTCAGCTTGACACAAGCTAGAGCCACCAGAGGAAGGAGCCTCAGCTGAGGAAATGAGGCCCAGCTGTAAGGCATTTTCTCACTTAGTGATCAATGTGGGAGGGTCCAGCCGATGCTGGGTGGGGCCATCCCTGGGCTGCTGGTCCTGGGTCCCCTCCAGGCCTCTGCATCAGCTCCTGCCTCCAGGTTCCTGCCCTGTGTGAGTTCCTGTCCTGACCTCCTTCAGGGATGCTGAAGTGTGATCTGAGTTAACCCTTTCCTCCCCTGCTTCCTTTTTGTCACAGTGGTAGAGACTGGAAGACAGACTCTCTGGACGCTGTGTTTCTGTCCTTGGTGAGGAGCGTGTGTAGGGTGTGGGCCTGCCCGACCCCAGCAGCACTCGCTGCCACCCTGCCCCGATAAAGGCAGTGTTAACAAGCAGCCCTCGCTGAAGGCCACCCTGCCTGCCGCCTCTGTGGGCTCACTCCTCTAGGAGTGGCTGTCTCAGCACCTCAGTCAGTCCCCACCCCCGCTCCTCCCGGCCCGAACGACATCCATACTCAGTTCAGAAGATAATGTGCGCTGTATACCAGCCCTGGGCTCAGCCCCCGATATCAGCGTCATCTCCATTGTGGTTTTTCTCTCTGCTGGGCCCTTTGTCTCTCGGTCGTAGTCCACGTCCCTGCCGTCGTGGGCTGTTTTGTTTCATATGTTCATAGACAGCGGAGGAAGCTATCTGTGAATGGATCTGTGCAGCTGGATACATATGAAGCATTCACTACAAGGAAAAAAAAGGAGAGACGTGCCATGCAAACTGTAAATGAAGTGTATTTAGTAATAATAATAAGTTACATCTATAGTGTGTGCTGTGCCTGCGTCTGCCAGGCTCTGCCTTTTCTGTGCATTAACTCAGTCCCAGATGACTGTGCTTCTCATCTCCCCCACTGCTCTGCCAGGCCTGTGGTGGGTGTGGCCCTGAGCAGCAGCTGGGGCAGGCTCTGTACCACGGTTCTAAGGCCGGCTGGAAATTTTCATAGTTCCAAAATCAAGTCTTAGTTCCTTTCTCGTTGCTGAAAAATAACGCCCGACCAAAGGCATCTTAAGGAAGGGTTTATCACAACCTACAGTTTGAGGGTACAGCCCACCATGATGAGGACAGCATGGTGACAGGGACAGGAGGGGAGGCAGCCGGTCACGTTGAGCCTGAAGTTGGAAACACGGGGAGATGAATTGCTCAGCCTCCTTCATCCTTTTCTGAAGTCGGCAGTTCCAGCCCAGAGAATGGTTCCATTTCATGTAACATGGGTCTTCCCACCGCAGTTACCCTAATCTAGAGAAGCTCTCACAGACATGCCCGAGGTTTACCTCCAAGGTGGTTCTAGTTCCAGCCAGAGCGTGGCAGTATAAACAGGCAGGTCGGGAAGTGAATGCCTCTTCAGATTTTTAAAATACATCCCAATGAATTATCCTTGTGGCCGAACCTCCCTGATCGCGTTCTATTAAAAGTTCAGTCTGTTGGGCGGCGGCAGTGCACGCCTTTAGCCCCAGAACTCCAGAGACAGGTGGATCTCAGAGTTCGAGGCCAGCCTGGTCTGCAGAGCGAGTTCTAGGACAGCTGAGGTCACACAAAGAAATCCCGTCTCAAAGGGAAAAACAAAGTTTGGTCGGGTGTGGGAGAAGGAAGTGTTCTGGTTGATGCAGGGCGGGGTCATAATCCAGTCTTGCTGGATGACCCAGGCCTTTACCTGTGGTTGGGTGGGTTCAGTGTGGTCATGTGATCGAACCCTCTTGAATGTTGCACGATGGCACATAAAGGCAAGCCTCTACTACATAGTCACTGCTGCGCCTGCTTACTCAATACCTCACCTCCAAGATGACTTCTAAGAGACTGAGTGACCTGATGGATGAGAGCAGCCCTCAGGGTCCTAAGTAGGTAGAATGACCCAGGACATTAGAGAACAAACCTTTAAAAGAGCAACTCAGATTTTAGAAATAATTACCGAGCGCCCTTAATAGTTGTAAACGAATCATCTGTATTGGTTTATAGATAGGGAACACATAAACACGTCAACATGGAAAACTAACATATGGGATTATTACAAATTATTATTGTTATTTTTACTGCTATTATTTACCTGGCAGCGTGGTAACAATATCAACAGTATACTAAATCTGGCTGTTGCCCGTTTCTCAGATTTTAAGTCCCTTCTGTGCCTGTTTGTCCCCAGTTACTTTTGATCCCCAGCAGCAGAGTGTATTGGACGATCCTACGCACTACCTGGGGCTAAGATTCAGGTCTACTTAGAGAGACCGTGGCCATGCGTAAGGGATGGCAGAGAAAGTGTGTAGGTGCCGGATGGCAGCTCACGGGCAGGAACCCCGCAACTGGCACTGCTGGTGAGGCTGAGCAGCATTTCCTAGGCTCTGTGTGTGGCGGCCTGGAGGGTGTCTACCGCCGGGTGCCCTGTGGTACAGAGTGGAAGGAACCTCAACCCTTCCTTCTTGGGGTCTGGTGGAGCTGATGGCCACTTGTGAAGGCACAGGAGGTGGACGAGCCTTGAGCTGGGCAGGTGGGGCATGGCTGTGAGTTAGATGCCGAGAAAGCAGGGGACGGGTGGAGCCGGCGCCACCTCGGGTAGTTCCCTCGTGCCCCCTAGCTGATGGGATGTTGGAAAACTGTGCTCAGGCTTGGGTTTTGTTGGCTCATGGAAGTGGCTTCTCGGGCAAATGTTGTTAATTATGACAGCCAGTGTTTATGACTGCCTGCTATGTGCAGCACAACAGACAGAAACAGAAGAATGGATTGTTTAAAAGTTGACTCAAAATCATTTGGGGATTTTTTTTTTTTTTTTTTTTGGTGTGGCACTTTTTATTTTTAAATGCTCCATTTAAAAGTGGATTGTTTCCACTTTTAAATTTTGTAGGCATTACCTGAACTTTTGCCATTCCAAACTAAAGGCTAGCTAGACTTTTACGACATATAGCGCCAATGTTTGTGATTTTTGCATATTTTCTAGCCTGTGTCCCTAAAACACGCTTTGCATAATTATAGTAAATTATGCACCTCTTTGGGCTCTTAGAATGTAGAAGTATCTCTGTCAAGTGTGCTCGGGTTAAATAATTTGAAGCAGACTGCACGCTTTTACTCACATGTTAGGTCTGGTTGTCCAGAGTCTGAGGGGCTAAGCACAGTGCGTGACTCAGTTCTCAAGGCATAGTTCTGTGTCCCCGGCCTTCTGCAGGATGACTCAGCATCCAGATGCCTTCTGTCACAAGGCTCCGTTCTCCCGCAGGCCGCTGCTGGGTCTTTTGCAGGTGGCCCTGGTTGGGGAGGGACATGGGGTTTCACTGGAACACATCTCAGGGCCCAGCTGGCCGAGGCCACATCTCTTCTGCTTACAGATCATTGGCCAGAAGAAAGTCATGTAGCCACACCCAACCAAAGGGAGCCTGGGAAACGTAGTCTCGTTGTATTGAGAAAGACAGGATAAATTTCCAGGAACTCAGAGCAGCCTCAGTTACAATTCCCATTTAAATGCCACATGCTTCCTAGCTGTAAATTGTCCCTTTGTGTGTGTGTGTGTGTGTGTGTGTGTGTGTGTGTGTGTGTGTGTGTGTGTGTGTGTGGTGTTCATTGAGGTCATGTGTCTTAGATCTTATATTAATAGCTTTAAAATAATTTTGCAGCGATTTGATAATGATGGATTTAACTACTTTGTGAAAATTTTCATTTATTTACTTAGTTTGTATGTTTACATGTGTATGTATGTGTATGCACGTACGTGCTACAGTACATGTGTGCAGGTCAGAGAACTGCCAAGAGTCGGTTCTTTCCTTCTCCCATGTGGGTTCTGGGGATTCAACTCAGGTTACCAGGCTTGACACCAAGAGCCTTTGCGTGCTGATCTGTATGTTGGCCCTGGATTCAGTTTCTTCTCATAACAGACACAGACAAACACACACACACACACACACACACACACACACACACACACACACACAGATACACAGACAAACACACACATACACACACACACAGACAAACACACACACACACATACACACACACACACAGACACACACACATACACAGAGACATAGACACACACAGACAGATACATAGACACACACACAGACACACACACACAGACACTCACACGGAGACACACATAGACACACACACAGACAGATACATAGACACACACACAGACATACACACAGACACAGATACATAGACACACACACAGAGACACACACGGAGACACACACAGACACACAGACGCACACACAATTTCAGCTACTTTTTATAGCTTGCGTGTGAACACACACACACAATACACACATTCTTAATACGTGTGTTTATGTCTATTTTAGCATTTGTGACTCTGTAGTATACAGTCACTTGGGTTGTATTTCTGCCTGTAGCGTAGACACGCCCCCTGAAATGTGCCAGCAGTGACGGTGTTAGAAACAAGCGTTTTACCGGGAAGGAGGTTGTAAGTAGCCAGGACAGGCTCGGGAAATGCCCTTCATTTCCCATGGGCTCGTTACCCTTTCTTACTCAGGGTGCGCTGGGACCAGCGTCTCGCTTGCCTGCATCCGGCCCAGCTCATGGTTAGTGGGTTCGGGTGATGTTTATGTTGTGAGTGTATAGTATTTCGGAAGTGTCCCAAGGACACAGGTGGCCTGGGAAAAGCCCTAAATGACTGAATGAGCATCACTGAGGCTGACCGGTGCCGTGAAGGTATCTCATTTCCCTCTGAAAACACATTTCTTCTCATTGTGTTTCTCTTCCATAGTGACATCAGGGCAGCTATTGGAGAAGGGTGGGGAATGTTACTATGTCAAACAAACAAGAAGGCATGTGTATCTATCTAAGAGTATCTCTATGTAAGAGGAGTATCTCAGTGACGGGGCTTCCCTCTGGTCTTCTAGGCAAAGCCGAAGCTGATCGAGCCACTTGACTACGAAAATGTCCTTGTGCAGAGGAAGACCCAGATCCTGAATGACTGTCTGCGGGAGATGCTTCTCTTCCCTTACGATGACTTCCAGGTGAGTGATTGCGCCACCATCGAAGAGCCGTGCTCTTGCACAGAAGCTGGGAAACACCACGGCGTAGATCCTGTTGTGCACATGTACCTATGTCCCCATTCCCTGTTTGATCGGTAATGAGAGGACTAGATCCAGCCTTGGTGGCACAGGCCTCCCTCTGGATTCCTAGTTAACTGGGGCACAGAACGAGTTCAAAGGTGGCCTGGGTAATGTAGTGAGATGGCTCGTGCACTTCCCTAGCGTGTGGGAAGCTCTGTGTTCAGTGCCAGCATTGTGGGAGGAAGGGACTGTTAAATAAAAGTGTGTGTGTGTGTGTGTTTTTATGTGCGCGTGCGTGTACTCTGGGTAGACTTACAACTCATTCTTATATCTTAGGAGACTACTCAGCCTTTGATCGCAGTAGGAAGGGCCCGGATGCTAGGCAAACAGGAACCACTGAGGCGCAAATCCCAAGCCTCGTTTGCTACTTTTAAAACCAGGTATCCTAGAATTTCCGGGGGGGCTGCAGATGCTTGTTACATCCCGTGGGATGACACTTTGGACCCTGCCGTGAGATGTCCTGAACTGTGGGCTGCGGTGTCATGACGTCTGCCTCCGTAGCAGGGCGTTGGCCTTGCTCCTTGGAGGGAAGTTCCTGCCTCCACTGATGTCTGGATCCTTGCTTAATGCCTTTTAGCCTGGAGCTAGGTGACAGGCAGGAAGCCTTGAGGTTACTGAGGAGCAGGGGTTAGTAACCCTTCCCTAGTGTCCTGGGGCCACTGCAGTTTGCTTAGAGGTTTGTTTTCACTCCCATTTTTGTTCTCCTGGACGTTTCTCAACAGTTTCCTGTCTGTCCTCTACCTCAGTTTCCTTAACCTGGACACTCCTGCGTGATGCTGAGACTACCCAGCCTGGTCTTCTGTGCCCAGAGCTGGTCCTGCAGAGGCAGCTTGGTGGCGAAGAGTGCTCACTGCTCCTCGTCCTCGCGGTGGTTTGTTTGTCTGTTTTTCCCCCCAGGCAGCTTCCCTGTGTAGTTGGCTGTTGCTGCCCGTTCTCTGTAGACCCCCATCAGGCTTTCTTCTGCCTCCTTACTGCCAGCATCCACCGCACCTGGGTTTGCTTGGCACTCTTGTGGAGGATTTGAATTCAGACCCCGCCCAGCACCTGTGTCTGAAGGCTCTCAGCTGTTTTTAACTCCAGCTCCCGGGGAGTTCTGGTCCTCCCGGGCGCCTGTACACACGTGAGCGTGCTCACATACAGACACGAGAAGAAAAAGGACATCTTTTTAAAAAAGTCTGTACTTTCCCCTAATCTCGCTTTCCAGGATTACTCTGGACAGGTCTGTGCACACTGTCTTTTGGGTTTTGTTGTTGTTTGTTTTTAGAAACTCTCACGTTAGTAGCAACTGTTCAGTTCTAACCGCTGACAGTTGTCCCAACACCAATTTTAAAAAGACTTCATGGCAGCAATGAGAATTTTCATGAATGTCTTTTCTAACTTGCTAGAGATTCGAACATCAGCTGGACAGGACTATCCGTCTGTCCGTCAGTTCTTTCCTGCAGGGTGAGCATCGGGGTCCCCTCGTGGCCCCGAACGCCATGCTTCGAGAGCCCCGAAGCTAAAATTCACACGGGAGGGTACTGTGGAGCTCTGCCCTCTGCCCGGGACTTGGCACCAAGTGAAAAAGTCAGTTGTTTACAAATTAGACTCCGCACTGACAGCTTTTTCCTGTACCATTCTCAGGGAAGCCACGGATTAGCTGAAGCTCCCTTTGGCCCCGAAATGTCCGTTTTTGTTGGTGTTAGGGAATAATTTTGTTGTTTTGCCTTACAACCAAGAATGAAAAGTTGCATTTGTGGGCAGGAGGAAAGAGAAGGAGACACCCAAGGCACAGTCTTTAGCATCTCAGCATCCATCGCCTTCCCTCCCAGGGACAAAGGACCCAGTCCTCAAACAGTTGTGGAGTCGGGTGATTAAGATTTGGAGGCGATCCGCTATCTCTCGCCCAAAACCATTTCTGTGAGAAGATTCTAAGGCACAGAGAGCCTCAGCGTCCCTGTTCTGGCCAAGGATGAATGAGCAATGTTGGTTTCTGTTTTCGGAAAACCGTTCCTGAGTTGAAGGAGTTTGAATGTCGGTCGGCTTTGGCTCGCATCCTAGCGTAGTGACGGCCACCGCTGACTTAGGGCACTGTTTGTTCTCCTACAGACTGCCACTTTGTCATCGGGAGACTGTTTACGCCATCCACTCTTGTTAATCCGTCTCCGTGATGCGATTAACTGTCCAGTTGCCGTGTGAGTTAATGATGTAGAAATGCCACGGCATCCTCCTGTTTGCTTTTTCTTAGGTATCCAGGGATGACATCAATACTGTATTTCTAGAGGCATTGTAAACGTTCGATCAGGGAAAAGCATCTTTTTTTTTTCCCGTGGGATGATGAGGTTAGGAAATGGTTCAGATGGTGGACACAGTGCATGAGGGTGCAGCCATATCCTTCAATGAGCAATTTATGTTCCAGGTAATAGAACTTGTGTACATGACTGCCAGGCGTGTTCAAATGAATTTCTAAGATACAAGTGTTGCCGTGGTGTGTTTCCAAGTGGGCCCTGTTCTTCAGATCTGAAGATGTCCACGTGGCCTCTGGAGAATGAATTGTATGCGAGGAAAAAGGCTATCGGGTAGATGTACTTTCCCAAAGATGAGGATGTTGAAACAAAAGGCTGAGAAATATGAAATGTACTTTAAAAAAAAAAAAATCAAGGGAAATTCTTCATGTCAGATAGGTGCAAAGCAAATGAAATCATCTTCCATGACAGGGGACAGGGGTATCATGGGAGATTGTCACAGGGACAGGGGTGTGTCACGGGGACAGGGGTGTCACGGAAGATACAGGGACAGGGGTGTGTCACGGGGACAGGGGTGTCACGGAAGATACAGGGACAGGGGTGTGTCACGGGGACAGGGGTGTCATGGAAGATACAGGGACAGGGGTGTGTCACGGGGACCCGGGAACAGGACTGCCGCAGGGCAGATTTGTTCAGACTCAACCCTGTGCTTTGGTCTTGGCGTTGTGGTTCCCCCAGCCAGCAGTGTCTTGGACCCTTCAGAAGCCTCAGGTCTTCCGAAGCTACCCACGCCCGCTGTGGCCTTTTCCTCATTTTTCTACTTACTGTAAGCACTCAGTGTGTTGTGTAGCCTGTCACTGGCTGCTGCCTTTTCTGTCCTAGTGTCACCTCTCTGCTGTGGGCCTGAGGACCACTTTTCTGTGTCTCTGCCCTACCTTCTGTTCCCTTTGTCTGCATAGACTTCTGACCCCTGATATATTTATTTATTGAACATCGATTGGGATTGGATATATGTTGAAAATGCCTATCAGATCAGTGATTCGATTTGGTGAATGTCAGGTAATTTCTTAATTAAAAAAAAAAGTAAGTAAATTGGGCATGGAGACTCCCCTATTTAATCCTAGGATCTGAGAGGCAGAGATGCAAGTGTCCGTGAGTTTAAGGCCTGCCTGGTCTGCGTTGGCAAGTTCAGGCCAGCTGGGGCTCCTGAGTGAGACCCTGTCATTAATTAAAAAAGAAAAAAGGCAGTTCAAATAAGGTCTTACGAGGAGTATATTTTCTGGTGGTTAAAGGATCCTTTTGTTCTTAAAATTTCATAGTGTTTTCAAAGCTAATATTTGGAATAACTTTGAACTTTCCAACGAGCAAAATCAGAGGAAAAATTCTACCACGTTGTGAATGATAACATTTTTTCCCCCGTGGGAATGTTTTATATCAAAAAATGTGAGTTGATTCGTAGCTGGAAGAAGGATGAGGAAGGTTTGCATAGGTGAAAGTAAGAAGACTGACCTGTGGAGGTGGCCGACAGGGCACTGCTCCCAGTCACCCTGTGGTGGACTTGGAGATGACACACGTAGCCATCTGCACCAGTCCAAGTTCTTATCTCCTGCCTTAGCTAGGTTACCAATGTTTGCATAATGTTACATTGTCATGGAGCAGAAAGGACAGTAAATACTGAAAGGGGATGTTTCGGAGTCAATTTATGGGTTCCATTCATATTTCATAAGAGTTAGACGTAGTGTCTAGTATCAGCAGGCATCGTGTTTGTATGGGAAAGTAAAGAGAGTGTTTCTCCCACTTCCAAGTTTGCGTCTGAAGACCTGAGCAAAGATGCAAAGACCATGTCCTGTAGCTGTGTGAGTTGTAGGAGAAGGATGTCTGTCCATGTGAGGGAAAATCAACAAGACTCCACAGTGCTTGCTTGAGGTGCAGGGTCTGCCCCACCACGCCCAGGCATAACTGCATCCTTTGAAACGTGTTTGGTTATAGGATTTCTAGCCAAACGTGGCTATGGGTGTGTACGTGTCGATCCTAGAACTGCACGCAAAGCCGCAGAGATGCCGCAGGAGAACACCCTGCTGAGACCCCCGTGCCTCATCCCTGCCGGGCCGCAGAATTAGAGACGCAGCTGAAGATGACGAAGGATCTAGCAAGTGTTTAGATTCAGGTTGGCTTTGAGTTGCCTCAGCACTGTATAGGGAAACGTGGTAACTCCATTTCCCTGTCGGTAACATCCTGACTTCTATTTTCCCCCTGGTCCTTTTTCCTCTTTCACTTACATGCGGCCGATAATTATCTACAATCCAGCGACCTGGAGAGGAAGCCGAGCGCCAGGACTCACAAAGGCCTGGAAGTTCCTGGTCTCATTTCCCATCTACCCTTTGGAAAAGAAAACACGTTTCAGCGCTGTTTTTTCCTTGGTATATATTCCTTTCCCAATAAAGTAATCTTTGTTTTTTTTTTTTTCTTTTTACTAAAATGCCCTTTTTGTAAATTTGAAAAATTGTCAGCTGGAGTTCACTGTTCAACAGTGTGATTTTACATGAACATTGTGTTCATGTCTGGGGCTGGGCCTGCCTGGAAAAGTTAGATATGATGTTTATGAATTACATAGACCTTTAGGAGGCGAGAGTTTTCACTCTGCTCAAATATAAGACAGTGGCTAATAAATTCCCATTATGGAATGATCCTTTAAAAGAATAGTCGGCTTCTCTGGAAGTTGGCCTTTGAGCTGGGTTGAACAGCTTGTGTGATTAATGGATAAATGTAGCCTGTGTGAGGGACTCAGCAGCTTTGTGTGGTGCTTAGGGCTATACACACAGAACAGAATTCCTGATTCACACCACATGTGGAATAGGATCCACGATTCCCACCACACACGGAATAGGATCCACGATTCCCACAACACACGGAATAGGATCCACACCACATGAGGACAGAACCCCCGATTTCACACTGCTGAAACCGGGGAGAGGAAAGAAAGCATCCTGGACCCTTGTAGGAAGCCGGAGTTTGAAGCAGATTCGTCGTCATGGTCACACAAGTCACATCCCGTGGGCTCTGTTATGTGAATTTCAGAGTCCACTACGGTTTGCAGTCAGGGCCAGTAAAAGACCTAACCCCACCAGTCTGGGAGGCAGGAGCTGGGTGGGCACCTGCACTTTAGTCAGGAAGGAGGAGGAAAAACAGACACAGAAGGAGGACAGACGCGAAGATGTGCACCAGCAACCCAGGCCGTGGGTGTGGCAGATGTGTAGAGCTGCTGGCCTGGCATGTGAGAGGCTGGGGTTGACCCCAGAACCATCACGGGGAAGCCTGGCTTAGGCGCCATCACTCAAGGGTGGAAACTTGGGGGTCACAGAGGGACATAACCTGTATTCCCCGTTGCAAGGTCACAGCGCCAGAAATGAACGCTTCCGCCTTTGTTTGGCCATCCATCGCGTAGCGCTGCAAGTTGCTCTTAGGAAGACTTTTGTTGCTTTGGAGTTTTTGGTGCCTGTTTAGAACTATTTTAAACTCTTGATAAGGTGTGTTTGTGTGTGGGTGCAGGGGCCGGGGAACACTGGGAGTGTAGGATCCCCCGGGCTGTTGTGAGCCACAGGACACGGGCGCTGGTAACTGAAACTCAGCCTCCTGGGAGAGGGTTGAACCCACTGAGCCATCTTTCCAGCCCCGGGTGGAGTGTGGCTTTAACGTGATTTTATTAGTTTTGTGTATTATTTGTGTGTATGGGTGGGGTTTGTGCGTGTGTGTGCCGTTGTCTGAGGAGGCCGGAGAACGCTGGGTTCCCTGGAGCTAGAGTTATAGTCATTTGTAAGCCATGTAGGGGTGCTGGGACTTGTCCCCCCTCCTCCCCTCCCCCCCCTGTCTGCAAAGAGCAGTGTGGGTGGTTAACCACCGTGGTCCCAGCCCCTCTTTGGGAGTTTAAATTAAATAATTCTTTCTCCAGGCCCTTTACAGGTGGGCTAAAGAAACATTGAGACCGTTGGGGAGGGGAGGGTGCGGTTGATTTTCTGTGAACGGCATTGTGAGGCCTGGCCGGGGGCTTTGAGGTGTGTAGCCTGGGAATGCCCCACGTGAATCTAGCTGATGTTCCAGCTGGAGCCATTCATGAGAAACTGATGTTCTTTGGAACGAATGCCTCTGGTGCTCCTTGGAAAACCGCCATCCTCTCTGAGCATAGTCAGCCAGCTGAAGCTCCGTTCCCAGAGCCCTCTGCCGCCAAGGATTCAATGTTGTACTGCATCCAAAGACGTCTGTCTAATGCACAGACCATCCCAGCCACATGGCATTCCCAGCAGGCATCAAAGGGACAGGGACAGAGTTCGCAGACACACAGGACACCGTGCAGTTCGTCTCCGGGGGGGGGGGGGGAGGGGGCCAGTGGGGAGGAGGAGTAGGGAGCCCTCCCGATCATAAGCAGTGGTTTGAAACTGGAGATAACTTTAAAACATTGATGTGGATGCTGCATAACTTTGGGCTGGCTGAACATATGAATAATTAAAACACACTCGAGCTAGGTCGTATCATGCTACGAAGGCGGTGGGCCAGGCCTGGGGACATCAGTCTCAGGCGCTCAGTGTCCTCTGGGCCACCTGGCAGCGCTTTGGGCTGTGTTACTTCTCGGACAAATGCATGAAATTTACAGCAGTTTGAAGGGATAATCCTATCAATACATAAAGTCCAGATGGTGACGGACCTGGGGTGCTGTGCGGCAGACTAAGGAGCAGGGCACTGTAAAGATGGTCTCACATCCCGGGGGCTAGTGGCACATTCCTATAATCCCAGCACTTGCCAGGCAGAGGCAGCCTTGGCTACTTAGTGGGTCTGAGGCTAGCCCCCTACTGAAGAGCCTGCGGTTGCCTGACCGGTGGCTCGGCAGAGGCTGAGCCAAGGCTACCTCACCCAGGGTTGTCTGTAGTTACCACCCCACCTCCCTTCTGCTGGGAAAGCAGCCACAGGCCCTCTCCTGTCTGTCCTTGGCGTCTGGGTTTCTGAGGGAAGCCACTCCCAGCTCTCTGCTCCTGGGGCAGAGGAGACAAATACTTGGTCACTGTCCCTGCAGCTGGCTTGGGTTGCAGCCCACCCACTTCTCTGGGATCTCGCCTTTATTTAGTTCATTGTTCTTAGGGTCCCCGGGGAAGGGTGGGCCTTTTGTTTCAGGCTTCTAATTAAAATCTTATAAAATAGATGTTTTGTATGCTCAGTGGATATGCATACTTCCTCCTCCCCGCCCCCCTCCCCCAAGGAATTAGGAGTATTTTTGAATAGTTTAATGTCATGGTAAAGTGATTAGTAAAATAACCGGCAGTGTGTGAGTGAAGAGATGTAGGAAAATAAAGATGTAACACAACCGTATACCCTTTTTTCCTTTTTTTTTTTTGGTTTTTCACAGAGTGCTTGCTAGCACTCAGCTTAGCTGTTGGCAGGGGGTGGGGCGTAGATTCCGTGTTGGCAGAACTGTGGGTTTCTGAGCTACAGGGGAATCTGGATGTCCTAGAAGGCCAGGTTACGGAGGTGGGAGCTCAGGATTTCCCCAGCATGAGGCAGCTGAGGAAAGGAAAGGCAAACCCTCCTCCTGAGGGCATGTGGGTTTCCTGGCTTTCTATTCAAACCCTTCCCCGTGGGTGTCTCACCTATAGGAAGCTTAATGAACTGACCGCTTCACATTTCTCCTTGGAAACTTGAGATTCTTGGCAGGGTGGTGTGGGTGTGGAAGGGTGGGGGTGGGAGAGAGGGTGGAGCGGTTGGGGGGAGGGTGGGAGGCTTCATGGTCGCCTGTGTAAGATAGGCACCCTCATCCCATTGGGGCTTACAAATGGGGAGCTGAGTTAATCTCAGGAGACAGGATTGGGGCGGCCCCTGCAGCAGAAACAGGACAGGGAGTTGTCAGGTTGGGAGAGGCTGTGTCCCCCTCCCCCATGGTGGCCCACAAGGCCCAGAAAGTGTTTGACGGGAAATCATTTCAATCAAGAGAAAAGCTCTGGATGTGAAGATAATCTACCTGAAGTTTTAAATTTCAAACCAGACAGGGAGATGGTAGTGTGTTTTACTGCTCCTGGATCTGAGGGCAGTATGCTACATGGTTTCACTTCATTCCATAAAAATGAGAAGTTTGGCTGGCGTGGGGTGGGGTGGGGTCTCCAGCTTTCAACGTGCCTGGGGAGGTACTGCCCCTCTCTTCAGTTTCGGCTGTTCCGAGGGTCCTTGGGATGCCTCATGAGAAGCTAGTCTGTCCCTGGATATGCTAAGGATTTCTGTGTGGCAACGGCTGCCAGTGTTTAACCATACTGAAGTTACGTCTTGGAATAGCTGGAAAGCCTTTGCTTCTAAGTTGCGTTTTGCACTTGGGGGTTTGCATCTCTGGTTATTTGGGATGCTAACTTTGCCTTGGTCTTCAGATTTCAACCACATTGCATGTGAAAAAATCCCCCCACCCCCACCCACCCACACATTGAACACTTTCTTAGTAGGGCAGAGATATAATTGGGGCTCCGTTTCCCCAGATCCTCTGTCTGTGGATCCAAATGACACCGGGCTGTAGATATTTGGAGGACGGGAGAGCATGTGAGCATGTACAGACTTTTTGCTCCTTAAACCGTGCAGCTCAGCAGCTGTTCGGGTGGCCGTGCCGTGGAGTAGGTGTTAGCAGTAACTGAGAGAAACTGGAAATTGCACAGGGGAATAAGCACAGCCTCTATGCAAATAATCAGGATAAAGGGACCTGGGTATCTCTGGGTTTTATAGAGATCGGAGGTCCTGGGTCCAGTCATCCTAGGTCACTGGGGGATGACCGTAAGTTATTTCGAGGCCATTTGTATTAGAATACCTTATAAATGCTCTTAAACCAGTATAGGCTTTGGAGTAGCATCCTTTTAACCTCTACGGATTCCCCAGAGAAAGAGCAGCGATTGCCCCATTGCTGTAGACGAGGGAAATAAACTGTGAACGATTAGGTAATTTACATAATGTTTTAGGCAAGCAGAAAGCAAGGGGGGGGATTGCTATTTCCCATTTTTTATGTTGATTTTTAGAAACAGGATAAAGACCCATCCTTTAGCAAACATAACTATAAAGGGATAGGAATACGGCTACAAGCATGGCACGTTTGCACACACCTTTAGTCACATCAGGCCGAAGCAGGAAGGCCACAGGCTAAGGGCCAGGCCACCCTGAAGCACATTATGAATTCCGGGCCAGCCTGTGCTATGAGGTGCAAACCTGTCTCCACACAAACCCCCAAAAGAGCTTCAGTACTAGAAAGAAATAAACTTAGCTTAGCACATTGTTTATACCGGCTCGGGAACTCACTGAGTGTGTGTGTCTCTTAGGAGATTGACTTTTTATAAGCCCGATAAATGAAACTGTAGAAATTTAATGTTAATTGGTTTGGCATAGAGAAGACGATGGTCTGAATATGACTTTTACTACACAAAATCTATAGCGAGGTTACAATAGAACATTTACTTATGCTATAGACACCCCTTGCCAATTTCTGAAATGGATCAGAGAACTTTTGTCTTAATAGGAAAAACCTTATATTGCAAGTAATGGCTGGTTTCTCTTTTTCTGTCTTCATTGACTGTTTTTATTCATTCATTCCTGAAACATTTATCAAGTATTTATCTCAGATGTACAAGTAAGAGGGACATGACTCTTGGCATTAAAGGAACTCAGAGTCTAACAGGAAAAGGCCTGCAGGAGAGTGCAAGATAATGGGGCCAGCTGTTAAAACAGGTCTCAGTGACATTGTTTTAAGGTTACCAAATTTAGGGTCAGATATCAGCTTTTCAGGTCCGTAGACCAGATATTTCATCAATATGAGACCTGAGTCGTCAGACTCAAGGAAACTAACATGCATTTGGCTCACTGCACAAGAAAAGAAAAATACTATTTTACTAAAGTACGTTGGACTTTCAGTAAAATAGTCAAGCCTAGCAGTGGTGGAGCACGCCTTTGATCCCAGCACTGGGAGAGGCAGAGGCAGGCGGATCTCTGAGTTTGAGGTCAGCCTGGTCTACAGAGTGAGTTCCAGGACAGCCAAGACTGTTACACAGAGGAGAGACCCTGTCTCGAAAAGCAAAAATCAAACAAAGTCTGCCTAAATAATTCTGTTGGCTTTGCATCTTTTCCCGTAAGGAAGTAGAAATGGGAAGCGTATGTAAATGAAGGGTTTGCTGAGCCTGGACTTAGAATGAAGGCAATGAAGATGACAGCTGGTGGCATTGGCGGCTACTGCTCTGTTTCTGACAAGTGTGCTAGACCCCCGGGATCCTACCTGACCGAGTGACCTTGGTTTTCAAGTGGTGGCAGGGAGACTGCCCCTCCTGTACAGGCCCTGTTCTTCCTGTGACCTGATTTTACCCCTGATTGATTAAAGTGGCAGGGATTTAGTGTTTAATTGGAAATCAACTGGAGTTGAGAGGCAGCTTTTTGACATAGCAGATATGCTCGATTTATTTATTTGTTTGTTTGTTTGTTTAAGTCAGGGCCTCTCGTGTCCCAGGCCGGTCTGGAACTTGTTACGCTTCTGAGGGTGACACTAAACCTTTGATTCCCCCCACCTCTGCCTTCCTTCCCCATGCAGGGTTACAGGCATGTGCCACCACAGGCACTCTACCAACGGGTCTCCATTCCCACCCCAGCCCTATTTTATTAAGACATAACTCTGGTCTCATTTATTTATTGTGTCTTGGTTTTATCTTTGTGTGTCTGATATTCTGCCCTGTTGGGTTTGGACTCTGCTCTTTCATGGCTTGCCTCTGAATGTCCCTGTGGATGGGGCTTACTAGCGATGCTAGAAGAACGGATTTCCTTCTCCATCAGACTGCATCGGCTCATGCTTTATTACGCGCCTACCTTTAGCCATTAGATTCACCTGGGGGAAGGCAGGGGCCCAGACAGGGTTTGGGCAGATAGGTCAGAATGTGTGCTGAGCCCTGAAGTGATTGGTGGAATATTCTTCACGAAGGCAGCGCACTACAGTTTGTGCTTGGGATCCAGCTGACACTCTTTATCTGTTGTGTGTGTGTGGCCTTGGAGTAGGAGGTGACGATGGAAGCCAGCTACCCCAGAGTGTCTGTAAGGAGGGCTGCCCTGTAGGCACAGCTGCTCCTGCTCTCTTGTAACTCTGTTTCGTGTGTCTGTTGCCTAACAAACCACCCGGACGAAGCCTGGCAACTTAAACAGTATTGATTTCGTGCCATGGTTCCGATTTCTGGTCAAGGCCCGGCTGTCTGGTGCTGCTTTAGTTCCTGTCTAGGGAGGCCTTGTCTAAAATGGCCCTTCACTCCTGTGGTAGGGTAGGGGAACATTTTTTTCTCTGTATAATAGGACCCAATATTCTCGGTGGCCACCTTAATATTGTTTCAAGTCATCTCAAAAGATAGTAGAATTTTTAGAAATGTATTTTTACCAACTCTGTGAGACTTCCGTAATGAATACGATGGATTTCAGCCCCCATGCCACCCCAACTTCATGTCCGCATAGCCCACCAGGTCCAGTTTGAGTCTATCTGTGCTTTCTGTATCTGCACACACATGGGACCGTTCGCTGGAGCATGGTGCCCCTTCCAGGACCGTCCTCTACCTCTGGCTGATACAGTCTTCCCACTCCCTCCTCCAGTTCGAGTCTTGAATCTGTTTGGGTGCGGAGTGGGTGTAATGCAGATGTCCCTTTTGTGGCTGAGCACCTCACAGACGCCTGTTCTTTGCACTCTGCCCGATTGTGAATGTCTGCATTAACCGATGATGTCCAGGGCAGAAGATGAGGTCTGGCAGCTGCAGAGATGGTGGATTCTGTGTGTGGTGCTTGGCCTGGCTGGAGAGAGGAAGGAAGTGTGACTGGCCTTTCCTAGAGGCTACCTTTGGATTCGCACTGTGCCTTTCCTGCTTTGTTTTGTTAGTCCAAGCTAGCCTGTGTTCAAGGGAGAGGAAGTAGACTCCCCTTTCGGTATGAGAGCAGCTGCCCATACCTACGGCGAGGAGGGGTGAGGGGCCCAGCCACCTGGAGCCGTCTTCACAGAGCATCTGAAATGGATCTGATAGAATGTAGTCCAGGAAATACCAAACATGACCCTGAAGCCTGAGTCGTGCTAAAGCAGGGTGTCTGACACGGCCTTTGTGTGTTTGTGAGTGAAGTCTCTCTTAGGTGAGAACAGACTGCATCTGGGCAGAAAGTGGTTGGTCAGAATCAGATAGGAATTCAACACACAGGACTGGTACATGAGCGCTCTCTGTTCCTCCCTTCCCCATTCCTCTCTCCCCCTCCCTCCCCCTCTCTCCCTTCCTCCCTCCCCCCTCTCTCCCTCCCTCCCTCCCTCCCTCCCTCCCTCCCTCCCTCTCCCTCCCTCTCTTCCTTCCTCTTTCCTGCTCCACCTCTCTCCTTCTCTCTCTCTCTCTCTCTCTCTCTCTCTCTCTCTCTCTCTCTCTCGTCTCTTCTCTCTCTCTCTGTCTCTCTCTCTGTCTCTCTCTGTCTCTCTATCTCTGCCTCTGCCTCTCTCTCTCTCTCTGTGTCTCTCTCTCTCTCTGTCTCTCTATCTCTGCCTCTGCCTCTCTCTCTCTCTCTCTCTCTCTCTCTCTCTCTCTCTCTCTCTCTCTCTCTCTCTCTCTCTCTCTCTCTCTCTCTCTCTCTCTCTGTCTCTACCGCCCGCAACCAGGCATTTGTCTAGTATGTATGTGTCTAGCCTTGAACACATAGCCATCCTGCTGCCTTAGACTTCCAGATGCTGACATTATAGATGAGCAGGACCATGGCTGGCCTTCAGCTTCTCCCTGTTGATTTAAACCTTTCTTTTTCAAATGATGAGAACATAACAGCCTTTTATCTGAAAATCTGAAAGAGCTGCTGACAGCTCTCGGTTCCCACCTGAAAAGGGCTAGGGGAGATTGTCACATAATGACAGGTTCTGGGGAAGTTTTGCAACAAATTTCCTTTCTTTCTGGTGCTACAGTGAGGACTTGAGGTGACCCTGATATATATATATTTAAATGTGGAGAAAGCCAAGTAAATGAAGCGAAGGAAACGGTGTCTCAGGACAGACTGTGCCCCTTTTGAAATGTGCAGACTTTGATGTTCGGTTCGCTCTGTTGCCGTCACGGCCGGCCGGTAAGGTTTTTGGCAGCCTGGGACCTGCTCTTGTGTTGAGGCTTTTTTGAGCGGTTTGCACCTGTTTTCCGTGTGTGTGATCTTGTGTCTATCTAGCATTTCCTGACAACAGTTTTGCAGTAAATGTCACCATTTGTTTGAAATTCACTCAGTGTCTTAAGCTGTCCCCGGGGCACAGGGGATAAATAATTCACATGCACAGGGCTTGGGTGGCGGACTAGAGATGCATCTGTGTCTCTGTGTAGTGAGGAAGCCGCCATCGAAACTCTGGTTTTAAGATGGCTCTCACAGATTGGTGTGGTCGAGGAAATGCAAGCAGAACAGGAACAATTAGAGACGGCAGCCGGGGAAGAGCTGGGGATCCCAAACCGACTGCAGCAGCCCGGCAAATAACAACAGTTGACAGACGGATTGCAAGAAGCCTCGCAGCAAAAGAAAGGGTTGACAGAGCAGCTCGCCACCCCACAGGACGGAGAAAGTGTTCTGCAGTTATTCATCCATTTTTCAAGATCAATATCCACATCAAAGACCTGGAATAAAAGTAAACACGCAAAATAATCCCATAAACAAGTACACAAATGAATCCAGCACTTCTCAAATGAAGAAATACAAACAGCCAGTAAATACATGAAAGAAAAAAAAAAAAAAAAAAAAAAACCCGTTTAAGGCAAATACAGATAGAAGTTAGGTTGAGATTCTGTCTTACCCCAGCAAGAGTAGCTGTCATTAGGAAATCAAAAACTGGGGGCTGGCGGTTAAGAGCACGGGCTGCTCTTGCATATGACCCAGGTTCAGTTCCCAGCACCCATGTGGTGCCTCCCAGCCATCTGTAACTTGAGCTTCAGGGGATCTGATGTCCTCTGAGGGCACCAGGCGTGCATATGGTGAACATACGTACATACATGCATGGGAAACACTCATGCAAATAAATCTAAAATGAAAGTGAGCAGCAAACGGTGTTGAGAGGATTTGGGAAAGGACTCAGGTACGATGGCGGTGAATGCTGTGAATTAGAACAGTGCTGTGGGGTTGGAGAGGAGGTTCCTCCAAAATCTAAACCTAGAACTTCCTCACGGGGTCTAGCTGGTACAGTCCAGGGTTTGCACACGGAGTAATGGAAGTCGCCGGCTTTCAGGGCAGCCCATGTGTGTGTAGTGTGTGTGTGTGTGTGTGTGTGTGTGTTTGCGCACGCGCGCACGAATGCCACAGAACTCACGGTGGATTGTCGTCCAGCCGTAAGGAACACAAATGTGCTGCGTTCACAGAAATCCCTGCTGGCGGTAAGAGAAGTAAGGCAAACTCAGGAAGCAAGTACCACCCGTTTTCTATCAACTGTAGGACCCAGGGGTGTGGTGGTGTCTGCTCACTCGGATTTTAGAGTCTGGAAGAAATCGGGGGCTAGCTGGAGGAGAGAAGGGTGAGGGTGTGCTGTGAACGCTCACAGTATGTGGTATATACGTGTGGAGGTGGCCAAATCAAATCCAGTATTTTCAGTCAATGTGTAAGTAAGTGCTAATAAAATGAAATAGAATGTAAGCCTGATAGCGCGAATCCTCACAGTGCTAAAGAGTGGCTGTCTTGGTCTGCACATTCATTTGATAACTGGTGATCAGCTAGCCTGCCCTCCTCCTTGTCTGGCTGGGTCTGTTGCGAGGGACCTCAGGGGGCAGCCATGCTGGAGGCATTTCATAGACTCCGTCTTCCTGCAGGGCCCTCCGCTGCACTGTGATCCTGGCCCTCCGCCTTCACCAACCTTCTCTCCTGTGTTCTGTTCACAGACGGCCATCCTGAGGCGGCAGGGGCGGCACACGCGCTCCACGGTCCCCGTGAATGCAGAGGAAGACGCGCAGAGCTTGTTTGTCACTGAGGTAGGTTTTCATTTGCATCGCGTGCATTGTAAAGACAGACCCCCCCCCAAGGGGGGCATTTCTCACTGTAAAGACTTTCCCTTCACCCCTGCCTTTCCATTGAACCTTGCCATTTTTCTGAATGCTGTCAGAGAGAGAGATGATGACGTTTGTAAGACTGAAATAGAGAGTTTTGGGTGTGTAGAGTTTTGGGAAATGTCTGCAGCGCTCATTTGTAACTCCCAAATGCCTACTTGTACAGACACACTCAAGGGTAGCTTGTAAGCGGAACCGGCCCTTAGTACGGTTGGTGATGGTTGACTCCGCAGTGCATTATGGGCTCTTGTGCAGGTTAGGTTCAGGATGGTGATTAGAGCCACGCCTGAGCACCCTAACCTGTGTGCGATGCAGTCACACTCTTTCTTGTTTGCACACACAAGGAGTTGGCGTGGTTTCCCTTCCCTTGTGTGTCTTTATCCTCCAGATATTTTTATAAGAAGTTAATTAGTTTCTGTAATTTTGTTTTTTGAAACGATTCTTTCCTTTAGAAATGAGTTTGTTGGCCAGCAAAATGGCTCAGTAGGTAAAAATGACTGGCAACATGAGTCTGATACCTAGGACCCACGCGTAGAAGAAGAAAGCCAACTCTACAGGTTGTCCTCTGCCCTTTACACGTGTGCTGTCACACACACACACACACACACACACACACACACACACACACACGGTATGTTTGTACAGACTTATACACTAGGTATTTTTATACAGACTTACACACAGTATGTTTACACACACACAGACACCCATACACACACACTCACACACGCAAACACACACACACAGTATGTTTATACAGACTTACACACTAGGTATGTTTATTCAGACTTACACACACACACACACACACACACACACACACACACACACGGTATGTTTGTACACACAAGACACACATACACACACACACACGCAAACACACACACTAGGTATGTTTATTCAGACTTACACACACACACACACACACAAACACACGGTATGTTTTTACAGATATAAACATTTCTTTAAAGGCAAACTTTGACAAAAACGGGACTTTACACGAGACCTGGCCTGCAGCCTGTTTTTGTGACTAAGGTTTTATTAGCACACGGCTGTGCACATCTGTTTACATTGGGCTGTAGTCATAATAGAACCGACTTGAGCAGAGATAACGTGACCCTCAACGCTCATGGCGTTAGGACTGTCTGGACTCCTACAGAGTGTTTGCTGACTTCTGCCTCAGAGAATGTGGCAAAAGTATCCTCCGTTCTCCCTGTCCATTATAAAAGTTTACTTTGTTTGTGTTTGTTTTTATTAAGGGTAGGGAGAACCCTCGGTCACATTCTTTTAAAGTTTTGTTTGTTCTTCTAAAATTGCTCCTATAGGTTTATTTATGTTATGTGTGTGTGTGTTTTACCTGCATGTGTACACATGTGCCGTATTCATGCTGGTGCTCCTGGAGGTCAGGGGAGGGGGCTGAAGCCCTGGAACTGGGGTTATGGATGATTGAAAGTTGTTGTATAGGTGCTGGGAGCTGAGCCCAAATCCTCTGCAAGAACAGCAAGTTTGCGTAGGTGCTGGGAATTGAACCCAGGCCCTCTTACCCTCTGGGCCGTCCCACCAGCCCCTCAGTCAAGCATTTTAATCACTCCAGGTTAAGCAATGCCTGCTTCATCCTGAGTTTGCTGGAGCCCATGTGACTGAACTGTGTCAGGCCTTTCCCGTCTACTCCCACCCCCTAGTCTGGAGGACGGTAAACTTTCAAAAACGACAACAACCCTCCGTGTGCCTGTCACTGATCTCCAAATTCTTGTTGAGGTTCCCAAGTCTGAAAGATGAATCCAGTACCGGCTCACACCCCTGCCTGTTTGGGCACAGCTTTCTTACCAGATTTCTACGGGGTCCGTTGTGTTAAAGATGGAGCCACACAGAGCCGCAAAGCGGCTCTAGCTTTACCTGGCGCCTCTGCCTTAGGATTCACAACTAGACAGGCAACAGCGCTTGTTGAGTGAACCTCTAGGTAGTTGGATTATTTGGTGCCTTGTGCAGTTCCTTTGATTGTACATTTACTCTGTGTGTGTGTGTGTGTGTGTGCACATGTGTGTTTGTGTGTCTGTGTGTGTTTGCATGTGCGTGCGAGTGTGTGCATGTGCGGGTGCACGTGTGTCTGTTTGTGCGTGTGTGTATGTTCATGTGTGCATAAATGTACATGTGTGCCATAATGCACACATGGAGGACTGAACTTGTAAGAGTTCATTCTCTTCTTCCACCACGGGGCTTCAGAGGGTTAAACTCGGGTTATCTGCCTGGGTGGCCAGATTTTATTTACCAGCAAGTCCTTACTGCCCAGTTCCTTACAAGTTTAAATGTTTAGGCGTTATGTTTCCCCGTTTGCTGAAAGTTGTAGACATGTGAATATTCAAGTATTCCATTCACAAAAATCATTCACACTACCCACCTTTGTCTTTCCACCTTGCTTTTGGTTAGCTGGGTACTCACCGTACCTCAGGATGGCTTACTGTCTGGTTAGGAAGTTGGTGGTGTGCCTGCTTTGAGCTGCAGCCCTTGGGAGCCGTCCTGGCCAGATAGAGAGGAGGGGTGTGCTCTTGACACAGCCTGCCTGCCTGCACGGGGCAGCAGACCACGGGGTAGCTGCAGGAAAACCGTAACTACACATGCTTTCTCAAACCATTTTCCGTGGCTTTGGGATCTAATTTTAAATGTGGTTACCTAATGTCCGAGGTGCGACAGCTTTGCTGGAAATGGTGAAAAAGCATTTGTAAGAATAAAGCAACACTTTGCAGTGTTCACAGTTGCTTGGCCCAAGTGGAGAGAAGCTGCCCACCTTCCCCGGCTGTCCTGCTCTTGGCCCTTTTCTCTGTTTATTCTACCGCCAAAGAATAGTCTAGAACCCCACTTTTCTCTGTTTATTCTACCGCCAAAGAATAGTCTAGAACCCCATTCCCCCTTCCCTTTATACCTTTTCAAGCAGAGTTGCTTATGCCTGGCATAAGAAAAATAAAAAAGCACCCATTGTTGTTACTGCTGTGAGTTGGTGGCCGCTCCCTGTGACATAGACAAAACAATTGGTGTAAATGAAATGGAGTAAGAATAGGGGCTTTGTTCAGAAGCTTTAGGCACACAGTTCACACTCACACACACATCCTACACACACACAGACACACACACCCCTACACACACACACTCACACCTACACACTCACACACACTCACACACACACACTCACACACACACTCACACACTCACACACACACTCACACACACATCCTACACACACTCTCACACACACATCCTACACACCTACACACTCACACACACCTACACACACTCACACACACCTACACTCACACACACTCACACCCTACACACACACAGACACACACACACCTACACACACACACATACATGCGCACACAGACACACACATCCTACACACCCACATCCTACACACACACACACACTCACACACACACACACACACACACACACACACACACACGGTATAGCACAAATACATCTTTTCACATGTTCTTTCTTCTGTACTCAGTTTTGTGTGTGCCAAGCCAAGAGTTAACCACCTCGAACTTCACATGACCTAAAAAAAGCCCACTTTAACACGCTGGTCGTTCCGCTACTGAATCCCACTCAGTCATTTGCAAAGAGCTGACAGTTGTAGCTTGTAAATCTTAGGACTGCCCAGCCCCAGGTGAATGAGGGATGCCTGCTCCCCTGTAGTCAGTTAATGAGGTAGCTCTGAAGTAGTGTGTGAACACTAGTGTCGTTAGGAGAAGCTTAGCAGTGCAGTGGGTGCCCCATACAGCACACGTGCACACACAGACACACATCCTATACATACACACGCACAGACACGCACACAGACACACACACACACATCCTACACACACACACCCTACACAGACACACACACACACACACATCCTACACATACACACGCACAGACAGGCACACAGACACACACATCCTACACACACACACAGACACACACACAGACACACACACATCCTACACACACACACAGACACACACACAGACACACACACATCCTATACACACACAGAGACACGCACACACACACACACAACCTACACACACACACAGACACACACACACCCTATACACACACAGAGACATGCACACACACAGAGACACACATACAGACACACACACATCCTATACACACACAGAGACACGCACACACAGACACACACATAGACACACGCACACACACGTGCACACACGCACACACTCCCCACACCCTACACACACACACACACACACACACACACACGCACACACAAGTCCATGATGCCATGTGAGCTGGAGTCTACACCCTTCCTCCTCATAATGTCACTCTGTCAGTTAGGAACGTGAAGAAAGACCAAGGACAAATTTAAACAACGGCACTAACAGCTCCAGGGCTGATATCAATAAGTGTCGTGTACACTGGAAACGTGTGACCTCTTCCAAAACCATGGCCGGTGGGTGTAAGCGCCCGCTGCCTGTGTTGTTGTTCTGCAGCTGCAAGGGCCTAAGAAACACAAACACGAGATTGAACGCCCACGTGGAGTTTATTGAGAGAGGGGAGAGGAAAGAGGGGGGTAGCTGGTGGCCAACCGAAAGCGGAGAGAGAGAGAGAGAGAGGCAAGAGAGAGGCCAAGAGAGAGAGGGACAAGAGAGAGAGACCAAGAGAGAAGCAAGAGAGAAGGACAAGAGAGAGGGGGACAAGAGAGAGAGGGACAAGAGAGAGAGAGACCAAGAGAGAAGCAAGAGAGAGAGGTGCACTTGGCGTGCTTGCTTTAAAAGGGGAGCTTGAGCATGCATAACCCAGTCTCCGCCCAGCCAGGTGAAAGCTAGGTAAGGCCTGACGTAGTGATTATGTGGCCATAGGCGTCCCGCCCATCAGAGGCAGGGCCCACAGACTGCCAAGCCTCAACAGCCTGTACACATGCTGGCCTGAGTTTGACTCTCTAGACCCACATGGTAGGGGGAGAGAGACCATTAACTTTGCCAGGTTGTTGCCCAGCCTTGGAAGGGACCCACGTGCGTACAGCGGGGCTCCCTCCCAGACTCTGGGTTAGGCACAAACGGCACCCAGACACCCCTTTCCACAGAGACCCTTTATTGAGCAGGGAGGAAAAACAGCTCTTCCTGACTCAGGAAAACAGCACCAAATGACCTGCAGGTGTGGTTTTTGAGAAGAGAAAAGGGTGTGTGTGTGTGTGTGTGTGTGTGTGTGTGTGTGTGTGTGTGTTAGGATGGGCCAGGATGCACTGGTATGTTTCGATTGGACGTGTTTGTAAACGGATTTTTCTTTGTGCCACCAGCACACAAAAAACAACATAGAGACTTACTATAAATTATGAAAGCTTGGCCGATAGCTCAGGCTTGTTTCTAAGTAGCTCTTATAATTTAAATCAACCCATTTCTATTAATCGTCTCTCTGCCTTGTGGCTTCATTACCTCATCTCCGTAGAGCCCATCCTGCTTCTTCTGCACCCTCTCTGCCCAGAAATCCCGCCTGGCTATTGGCCATTCAGCTTGTTATTAAACCAATCAGAGTGACACATTTCCACAGTGTACACTGTGGAAGATTATCCCACCGCAACCCAGGTTAATTAGACTAGCCAAAGGGGGCTTTTAATTGCTGGGCTGCGGTAACAGCCTGAGGAAAGTCTGGCAAATGATGAAGGATGTCACCTATGGCAGAGTTTAGTGGGGGTTGCAGGTCAGAGGGTGAGTCCACGGCCATTGTTGCAGGGAGCATGGCAGGCGGACATGGTCCTGAGGCGGTAGCTGAGAATTTACGTCTCCCTTGACAAGCACGAGCCTGAGTGACAGGCTTTGGGAATGGCGAGGCTTCTGGAACCTCAGAGCCTGCTCCCTCCATTGAAACACCTCCTCTCACTAGACCACGCCTCCTGGTCCCTGCCAAACAGTTCCAGCAAGTGGGCTCAGACATTTGTATAGATAAACCTCTGGGCGAGTTCCCACTCACACCACCATAGCAACATCAATTTGTTGTTGTTATTGTTGTTGTTTTTAAAATAAAAACGAAAGGTCGTAGCCCAGGGATAGTAAGCGTCACCTTATAAGAGCAGCTGTCAGGCCACTGGTATTGGTCACTCGAAACAGTGTCTTTCCCGAGGGTTGTGTTTCACTGGTTCAAAGCCTACACCCCCGGAGACTCCGCAGGGAGAATTCTGACAGGAGATGATTGATGGCAGGACTTTGTCTCTAGCTAGGGTCCGACTCCCCAGAAAGTCACCTGACTTCCCGTCTCTCTCTCCCTCTCTCTTCTAAACCCCCAACAGTGCATCAAAACCTACAACTCTGACTGGCATCTTGTGACGTATAAATATGAAGATTACTCAGGAGAGTTTCGGCAGCTTCCAGGGTGAGTCATTGTCATCTGGACCGGCGGCATGCTTGGGCTTCAGGTGTGTTTGCTCAGGAAGGCGTGCGGCTTCCTGTTCATGGCCAGGTTGTGAAAACATGGACGACTCCTGTGTGCCTGGTGCAGCTTTTGATTGCAGTACCCGTTGTCGTACTCTGACAGGGGTTAGCAGCTATGAAAGCGGAGGTGACTTAATTCTGTTCCAAAATTCCCCTTGGAGAACCAGAAAGTTTCCACTGAGGTAACAAAAAGATAAGGGCGCTGTTACGGAAATAATTCTGCAGCGTGGTTTTGTGCTTATTAGGCTGGCCACCTTTATTAGCATTTGTTAAGCTGTATGGAATAATGAGTTTCGTCATGACATTTCATCCTCACATGTAATGTCTTTGACCGCCCTTCTCCAATCCTCTTTTACCATGCTCTGCACCCCGCCCCACACACACACACATTTCCATTCAAGCCTGCCCGGGGCTTGGCGCATATTCCCTGCGTGTCCACCGTTGTCCACATTCCCGTCTATCCCTTACATCTTCAGGCACATTATTTTATGTCATCTATGTTGCCATGATTTCTATGCATCTGCATGAAATTTAGGCTCCACATATGAGAGAAAGCACGTATTTGTGTTTTTCACACTGGCATAATTTCTGTAATATAACTATTTCCAGTTGCATTTAATTTTCTATGCCTGAATTTCGTCCTGTGTATCTGTTAGACTGTTGAGAGACATCTAGGTTTTTTTCCAGCTTAATTCTTGAGAATCTGTCTGTCTGTCTGTCCCTTCCTCTCTCTCCCCCTCTCCCTCCCCCTCTCCCTTCCTCCCCCCCCCTCTCTCTCACTGTGTGTGTATATGTGTGTATTTCTTCAAAAGAGTATTTTGGAAAAGAAGCGTGTGAAAGACTGTCTTCTACAGTAAATAGGTGTGTAGAGAAAGTAAGTCCGATGCTGTGTTTTCCCAGGTCACTCTCCTGCTTTCTCTGAAGCTTTAACTGCGTGCGTCACCGAAAGCAGTGTGTTCAGATGGGTTTGTCATAAAGGGAAGCGGGGCGGAGGGTGTCCACTCAGAGGGCTGCCAGAAAACAGCGCATTCCCAACACTGCTGGCAAGGGGAAGTGCAGTCCATGGGGACACAGGTTGTTTTGAGAGTCACCGTCCACTGAAAATCTGTGAGATTTTGAGCCTTTTGTACTTTCCTGGCTGGGCCTCGATGTTTGTTTTTCCGATGGGTGTGTGTGGCCCAGCCACTCCTTAGAGTGTCCAGCCAACTTCCTGACCACCTCCTTTTAAACATCAGAGAGAACACTGCCTGCCAGCGACATTTTCCCCTTAGCTCTCGCCCTCTATAGCCGCCCAGTGCTCACTTGGGGATTTGGGCATGATTCCCATTTGGTCCAGTAAATCTTCCTTCCTAGACTGTCTCTGTGATGAAAGATAACCGACTACATGTATCCCATGTTACTATGGGATAGATTTTAACTGTCGGTTGATTTTTATTATTTTTTTACCATGGAGCATTAGTAAGAATTCCTAACTGAATGGATTAATTAGGATTATGGACTCTGGGTTTTGTCTGGGTTAGCTTTGCCCTCCCCGAGCCTCAGTTTCCACTTAAGTAGTTTGACAGCAGCTCCTACCGGATTACATGAGTGAATGAGAGGGCGCATGTAAAGTTCCCAGCATGCCTAGCACATGGCCATTGATTTCATTGCAGCCACTGCTGCTGTCCTGTGAGTACTGCCCGTCATTAATTACTTCCTCGCTCTCCATCACTAAAGAGTTAAAATTCTGTGAGCCCTCGATGATTCCTCTCTCATATTTTATATTAAAAAATTGTCCCATCTTCCTTCCTTACGTGTAGCAGCCTCATAGCTCTAACCAGCTGTGTCCTCATTTCTGCGGGCCTGTGTGGACCCCTGACCAGTTCCTCGGCTCGCTGGGAGGTGGTGTGCATTGTATTAATTCTCTACCTGGAGGCAACTGTTGGGCTTGCTGCTGCCTGGCTCCTCTGCCGGGTGGGGAAACCTGATTATGCACTCACACAGCAAGTTTTCTTTCGTGTTTTTAAAGCAAAGTGGCCAAATTGGATAAACTTCCAGTTCACGTCTACGAAGTTGACGAGGAGGCGGACAAAGATGAGGTAGGGTTCTTGCTCCTTCCTGTCTGTCTTCTCACTTGAGACGGATTGCGCAGTCTTTGGGGGGAAAGTGCCGGCCTTTAGCCCAAGCAGGGATTGGGATGTTTAATGAAGGGAAGGAAGAATTTTCCAAAGTCCATTTTTGGATTGACCTAAGGCCCTGCCCTGCTTTATCTTCAGTGCTCAACATCTCGTGTTCTCTGCTTGTGTTTTGTTCTGGGATCATTTGGAAGGACTTGGATCAGGTCTGGCCACATTATTAAAAGATACCAGGATGACTAAGACCTTGCGTTTAGATAGTTTTTCCACGGGATATCTTCCACCGGCAGCCAGGGGAAGTAAAAGGGCTGTTATTTCTCCAGGACTGTTTTAGTGCAGTCTGGCTCCAGTAAGCTCCCTGACTCTTGGAGAAAAGGGTACTTGGAGACGTGTGTAAAGAGCTCGGGGCCCACGAGTGTCCACCCAGGAGGGGGCTCCCACACAGGCTTAGCACACACCCTTCTCTGCATTTCTCATCAGCTTGGGTGCCCGTCGTGACTTCAGACTCCCTTCCCCTTTCTCTTAGCTGTAAACCCAGCACAGCATTAACCATTTGTAGAAGTCAATATCCGTGGAGCCACTTGTTTTAGGAGTAATTTTCAGAAAAAGCTAACGGCCCTCATGGCGCACACCTTTACTTCCAGCACTCACTGGGCAGAGGCAGGGGGATCTCTGTGAGTTAAGGCCAGCCTGGTCTACATAGCGAGTTCTAGGCCAGCTAGGGCCGCACAGTTCTTTTTTTAAAGGTGCTGTTATAATACCAGGAGGACTTAGTGAAAGTGTACATGGAGAGGTGCCCAGTAGCTTAGGAAACCCTTGACAAGTAAATGATTTCTCGGTTCCAATAATAACAGTGCTGGAACCACAAATGTTTTGAAACAAAGCTGGAGGCAGGCCCTCCCTGCAGTTGTCAGTCTTGTGACAGAGGACTCGGCCACTTGTAGGCAATGCTCCCTCTGTCTGCTCACGTGTCATTGCCAAATGATGTCGTCAGCTATATAGTGCACACACTGGCACAGAAAAAAAAATGTCAAGAAGTTTTAAGTAACTTCACAATTCTGTGTTAGACAACATTTATGTGTATCTATCCATGGCTGCATGTGCTAGCTGACACCAGGACGGACGTGGTACACGCCTGATAGATTTTTAGTGGCCGCCAGCTCCGTGCCCACCGCCTCACACCCAGTTCTGGCTGGGCAGGTCTCAGCTGGAGGATACACGCATATTCCAGCCTCTGCCTCCCCTTTCTCCAGACTTTGTTTTACATCTCCTTTCTGCATCGCCTTGTATTTCTTATTCTTTCTTCACCTTTCCCTGAACCAAGCCTCTGGGAAGCATTTGAAGAATTTTCTTTTGTCCTCTGAGCATGAAGGAAGGAGGAGCATAGTTTGGGAAGTTTCTGCATGAAGCCGGGTGAGGCAGCACTGAGTGGCGTGTGTTTTCTGCTGCTCATTCAACCCACAAAAGCAAAACTTTGGCTACAACTAACCCAGCCTCTAAGCGAGCAGGGTGTCCTGAAATGCAGGCTCATGCCTTCTTCACCGGCAAACGGACTCTAGTGGGACACCGAGACACTGGCGTCCCCGATAAAGCGGTAGCTGGCCAACTCGGCGCTGGTGGGATGGTTTTCCCGTGCTGAAGCTCACAGACAGCAACCTACATAGGCAGCGGGCTGATGTGGTGGTGTTTCCTTCCCTCCTAGGATGCTGCTTCCCTTGGGTCTCAGAAGGGTGGCATCACCAAGCATGGCTGGCTATACAAAGGCAACATGAACAGTGCCATCAGTGTGACCATGAGGGTAAGAGGGCTCTCGCGCTGCCTTTCCTGCTCCAGAGGGACATTGTCAGGACCTGAGTTCAAGTCTCTGGACCCGTCAGGCAGCTCACAGCTGTAACTCCGTCTCCAGGGCCGTTCCTCAGCCTCTGGCACATAGTGAGAAAAATTAAAATTAAGAGTAGAAGTAGTTGAGGAAGTTGTGGGGAAGAGACGAGGGATGCGTAAGGAGAGAAGAAACAGTGAGAGGAAGGTGAGGTGCAAACCAGGGAAGGGCTGACTGCCAGGGCGCCCTGTGTGCCAAAGCCCTTCTGTGACATGACTGGAAGACGCCCCTGGTGTGTGAGTGAGGGGCTCTGGGGATTGAGAGCACCTCTGTCTCTAAACTGGAACTCCTTTCCCTACCCTTGGGTGGCTATGTCAAAGCTCAAGCTCCGTGGGTGATGGTGAAGCCGTCTCAGGACAGATAGGCAGGAGGGCCTTGAGCCGTGGTGGGGGCGGATGGAGTGGGGGTCTCCCTCTAGCCAGTCCAGTTGCCAGCAGCACTGGCTAGAATCCCACAGGGTTACAGGATCCTGGCTTGTGTTTTCAAGAGTGCTCATGACTTGTCAGCTCCTACTGTCCGTGTAGAAAGAAGCATTGTCCGGTTTCTGTTTTCAGTCTTTCAAGAGGCGTTTCTTCCACCTGATTCAACTCGGTGATGGGTCCTATAACCTAAATTTTTATAAAGACGAAAAGATCTCCAAGGAACCCAAAGGATCCATTTTCCTCGATTCCTGCATGGGTGTGATTCAGGTGAGTGAGAAAGAATTCTGTCAAGGTTTGTGGTCTGAACAAGCGAATTCGGGGGAACGCTTCCAGACACGGCTGACGTCCCAACAGAAACACGGTACCCGACCTAAAAACAAAGCTTATGTTCTCATCATTTTCTAGACGGCTGCCCTCCAGTGTGTTTGAAACTTGGGTGTGATGGCAGGAGAGTGAGGCGGCGGTGGTTGTGGGGGTTGGGGGGAACTTAGGTTCGAGGCCAGCCTGGGCTGTATAGCAAAGCCCACCAAACTGGGATGTTCACTCTCTCGTGTGGAGACTTGCTCCCTTTCACAATTCACAGAGTGTAAAACAGGAAAACACAAGCACCCTGGTTCGTCAGAATCTGCCCGAGCAGTGGCAGAATGAAGGGTGTGAATGGGGTCCTTCTGAGGCCCTCAGACAGAGGGGCTCTGTGGCCGACCCACCAGTGAACCTGTCCCTGCCAGCTAGATACTGGGTGGGTTCAGAGAAGCAGGGGCTGCTGGCCAGCAGCTTCATTCTATGAGGAGGTTGTGTAGCGGGCAGCTAGCCCGGACGTTGCTACAATGTACACGCTGAGACTCTGGATGTTGCTACAATGTACACGCTGAGACTCTGTATTTGATACAAAGCTGTTGGCCAGTTACTATCATTGTTTATTGGCTAGCTCTGCCTTAATGATTAACCCATTTCTACTATTCTAAGTATTTCCACGTGGCTCATCTTACCGGTCAGAGCGGCACTGGCTGGCGTGCTACCTCTCCGTGCTCTCCATGTTGACTTCTCCCTGCTCCTTCCTCTTTCCTCCTTGTCTCCTAGCCCCGCCTATCTTGCTTTCCCATTGGCCACAGTGCTTTATTCATTAACCAGTATGAGAAACATAGTAACAGAATAACATCTCCCATCAACAATGTCTGTTGTCCCGATGTCTTTCGCCTGTACCCTGTTGTACAGACTTCCCTATCTGCGCTGTGTGGCTGTGCGTCTTTGCACGGGTTTGGTCGGTAGCTTTACCTCGACAAGATGGCACAGCCCCTGATTGTGTCTCTGTCCAGCCAGGTGCAGAAGTCAGTGTGTTCCTTTATTTTTCTTCTATTGGGATCACAGTCAGCGTGTGTCCTACCCCTATCTGAGAGTAGTGTTTTCATCGGTTTTGTCCGTGATGGCTTTGTCCTTGTTAGAGGTGAAAACTGGCACTCCGAGTCACAGTGTGCGGGACCCAGAAGGAGAGCCAGCGGCAGAAGGGACTAGAGGTGCAGCAGGAGGGATCGGTGGGGACTGGTGGTGTGGCGCAGCTGGTGAGGGGCATTGCTGGCTTTCAAAAACAGCCAGAGCACAGACATTTAGTTAGCTCTTGGCATGCTTAATTTTTGGAAACCCATAGGCCACAGGTCAGCACCCCAGACCACAAACGGGACATGTGCCTGAGCCCTACATCTAGACTGTAGCATGATGTCGCTGTCCCTGGAAAAGTATCTTCAGCGGCAGCCGATCAGCTGGGAGATCTTCTGCACCACCACCCACCAAGCTGCCAGCGTGAATCCCAGTTATATTAAAGCATGTCAAAGCGCACCGTTCAACTGCAGTTAAGAAGTATTAGGGTGATTCATTAATGACAGTTTACGGGATTCCTGTGTCAGATTTCCAAGCTGCAGCTTCGTCTGTGTGAAGTTGAAAGACCTTCCTTGAAGCTAACTTTTTCAGCTGAATTTCCTGGCATGGTTGAAAGCAAAGATATATCTATATCTATATATTATACATATAGATATTCCCCCCAACGTTTTGAAGTAGGAAGTTTGTTTGACAAGAGCGTGTTGTTTTGAGTCTGCGTCACGGTACACAGGTGTTTGTTGCTGGATGGTTTTCATCGAGGATGGTTTTCATCGAGTCACTGGCCTCTTGGGTGCGTTCCAAACTCTGAGGTCTGACCCCAGTGTCTGTCTGTCTGTCCCTTCAGATTCTTTCTGCATATGTAGTTCCTATCATCTCCCATTTGCTGGACTACATGTGAGTCTTCAGAAAGAGTTATTTCCCTTTTATCTTGCCTGGTTGAAGCTAAGTATTAAAGGCTGTAAGTTAAGGCCATTTGTGGTAGAGCACACTTGAAATCTTAGCACTTGGGAGGTGGAGGCGGGAAGTCCCAGAGTTTGAAGTCTTTCCTGGCTACCTAGGGGGTCTGAGGGCGTCCTGGCTTACACGAGACCCTGTCTCAAACAACAACAATAACAACAAAGAAATAAAAAGTTGTGATTTAAGTGGTTTTGGGGGAAAAAAACTTTAGAATATTTACTTTTAGCTTTTATATTTATTGTTTGTGGTGCTGTGTTCATATGAGTATATAGTATTTGACAACACACTTCTCTGCCCTCTCACGCCCCTCACACACCTCTTTTGTCCTCTACCCCCTATGAGGAGATAGTCTTATAGGCACATATATTTGCTAACACACTCTCCTACCCCTCTGTGCCCCTCCCACACCCCTGTGTCGGCCCCACCCCTCTTTGGATGTTATTAAAACATCAGCTGATTGCTGCTGTGAATGGAAAGGGATGTGAAAGGGAAAAGTTCCCGGATAGATCCTGGAAGAGGACTTGAGTCTTAAATACTAAAGGTATGTCAGAGCCAGCGGTCAGTTAGACTTGTGCTGCAGATGAAGAAGGGGTCTCAGAAAGGATGACTTAGGCTCAAGGCCCAGTGCTTTCTCTGGACCTCTAACCCTCTGTCTGTCTGAGGAATGGGTGGTTCCCCAGATCCACAGAGAAAACTCCCTCGTTCCCAGCTTTCCCTCCTGTCCAGTCCTACCTCTGCATTCAAGTGAGACCCAAGGTGGCAATTACTGAGCCCACGGCAGACGGTCTGCGCATGGTGGTTTGTGTGGCCTTGCCCTGAGAAGCACTTAGCTTCAGGCTTCTAAACACTGTGATGCAAAAATGACAGGCCTTGGGTCACCTGGTGCTGGGCACTTCGACCATCTGGGTGTTGGGGCATCCTGCCTCCTTCAGCCTGTGTGGACTTCCGTGCAATGCGGTCAGCCAGGAGCGTTTGCCTCCGGGATATATTTGTCAGTGTCTGGAGATGTTTTTGACTCATAGCTGTTTCACTGACACGTGTGGTAGGTGGAGGCCGGGATGCTACCAGACATAGTCCGGCACGTAGAAAAGCCCCTTGTGAAAAGAATGTTGGGCCCGAATGTGAGCAGCACCAAGGGGGACGAACCTTGCTCTACACTTACTTATCTTCTATCCCATAATGGGTGTGTGAACAGGAGACAGCACAGCCCCATGCCTTTAGGAGTCAGAAATGATAGGAAATTGCAGGGAAATAAGCTAAACAGACTGGTAGATAGCAGATAGCTTTTAGGAAGGCAGTGGTGGAACACAACTTGATTTTTTTTTAAAATTGAATATGACTTTTACATGTGAAATGTCATAGATTCAGCTATTTTTCAAATGCCCAGTATGTGCCAGATATTCTGGGTGTAACATTAAGTGACGAGAATGAGCAGCCTTTGTCCTTGTGGGAATTTCTATGCCATTTGCAGGGGACAAGTAATCCATAAATGGATAGGAAAGGTAATGAGACCTAAAAGGTGACTCAGAAGGTAAGAGCCCAAGTTCAGTTCCCAGCACCCACGCCAAGTGGCTCATACGTGTGCTTAACTCCATCTCCAGGAGAGCTGATGCCTCTGCCCTCCACGGGCACCTGCACCCACGTGTACATACATACATGCATGTGTGCTCACACGCACATGGAAACATAATTGAAATGGATAAATGTTAAAAATTAAAGCGAGAAAGCAGCAATCGCTCTTAATCACCGGGCCACCTCTCGAGCCCCAGATCATACTGCGTTTGCAGAGGACCTGGGTTCGAGGACCTGGGTTCGATTCCCATCACACATGCGGTGGCTCACGACTGTCTGTAACTCCAGTTCCAGGGAATCCGGTGCCCTCTTCTGACCTCCTGCAGGACAGGCCATACACACAGTGCACATTGGTAGCACAGACAAAGCACCCACATGTACATAAACTAAAAGTAACCCTTTTAGAAAGACGGGTGATCAGGTAGGGAGGTTAAAAGTGGAAGAGGTGGACCGTGGTGGGGCCTGGGGGTTCACGGGGAGGGAGTTTGCAGCTTTGAAGGAGCAGCAGAGTCCCAACAAGATGGCTCCATTAACAACCAGGGCGGATCACCCGGAGCTGCCTCTTTCTCCTGTCTCCACCACAGAACAACAGAGTCAGGCGCTTTGCTTTTGAGCTCAAGATGCAGGACAAAAGCAGCTACCTTCTGGCAGCAGACAGCGAGGCGGAGATGGAGGAGTGGGTGACAGTTCTCAACAAGATCCTTCAGCTCAACTTTGAAGCTGCCATTCAAGAAAAGCGAAATGGGGACTCTCACGAAGGTGGGTAGATCCGGGAGAGGCGTGGAAAACAAACGCGTCTGTCAGCAAAGGCTCTTGTCATACTAGATTCGACTGCCCTGCAGCCAGGCGTGGGGTCCCCTGTAATTCTAGCGCGTGGGGAGCAGAGGCAGGAGGCACAGGTTTCGAGGCGGCAGCCAACTGTCTAGGGAGTTGCAGGTCAGTTGGAGTTGCATAGCGAGCCCTGGTCTCAGGAAAAATGCAGAACAAAAAGAATGAGTACTTTGATGTTGTTTGTGTGGCAGGAATGTGGCACAACCACCACGGTGTGGGGAAGTAGGCCTGGATTCGAGCCCCAAGAACGTCACTTTTTAGTGATGTGACCTGGGACAAACTGCTTATGTTTCCTGAGTCTCGGTTTTTACTTGAAAATGGAAGTAAGAGCTAGGTTACTGGATGTCACTGGGTTGGTGGAGTCCTTGCCTTGCATGTATGAAGCCTTAGGCTCCCAGCACTGCATAACCCTGTGTGGTAGTATACATCTGTAATCCTAACATTTAGGAGGTTGAGGCTAAAGTCAGAAAGTTACTGTTGCTGTCGGTGTCACCCTTTGGGATTATCAAGACAAAGATAGACAGGAACCTTACTCTAACTTACAGGGAATCAGCTGTGTGTGTGTGTGTGTGTGTGTGTGAGAGAGAGAGAGACAGAGAGACAGAGACAGAGACAGAGACAGAGTTTATCTTTTTAAAGACAGGGTTTCTCTATGTAGCCCTGGGCATCCTGGAACCAGCTGTGTAAACCAGGCTGATCTTGAACTCACGGAGATCCACCTGCATCTGCTGGGATTAAAGGTGCCTGCCACCACTGCCTGGCTTCAGCTGTGTTTTTGATGTATGTTCTTTCATATTATACAAGCTCATAAATGAAAACTCTGGGTGTATCCCAAATTATCTGAGAATTAGAAAAAAAAAAAAAAAAAAAAAAAAAACGATTTCCTTGGTCCCACCAAAGCCTCTGATTGGATGTGGCTGTGAAGGAGGTCGCACACAGCTTACTTAAATGCTAGTGTGGAGAAAGTTGAGGAGGGGGGTCTTAGCTGCTCAAGGTCTTGGGTGTCACCACTGTCCCTGCTGGGCTCGGCCATCAGTGTCATTCCAAAGCTCTGGGCTGTCTGGAAAGCTCTTCCAGACGTGAGAACCCCTACGTTCAGGTTCCTGTGCTTATATTAAATAAGGTAGTTACAACTACACATGACTCAGTTGATCTCTTTTGCCATTTAGACGATGAACAAAGCAAACTGGAAGGTTCCGGTTCCGGTTTGGATAGCTACCTGCCTGAACTTGCCAAGGTGAGTTCATCCTAACATTCCCACTCTCACTGCATGCTAAATGTTTCTCATTTCGTGGCTCTCTGAAAACAATAACACTGATGGTGTGATTGTCACTGTCGGCTTCCTGACGTGAATGGGAGGTGGTGGTGCCAATTACTTTGCACTAGTGACACTTCAGTCTGTTTCCCAGAAAATGCCCTACAAGATATGTTGCTATTTTTAAAACGCCACCATTGTATTTAATATGTCAGCACAAATATTGAAGAAATAACCAAAATGCATGCCTATATATACCTAGAGACAGAGAGAGAGCAGAGAGAGAGTGTGTGTGTGCGATTTTGCACAGGGTTCAATAGTCACACATTTAGCCTTATTTTGGGCCAGTCGTTTTTATTGTACTGTATAAACACTTTAGCTCCAGCTGTTTGCATTTTTCTTACTCTGAACAATGCTACAATGAATATCCTTGTCCCAGGCTCCCGTGACAGTGTCTGTGCCTGACTCTTTTTAAAATGTGAGTGATGTCTTTCTCTTCAGTGTTACTGCCTTTCTGTTGTTATTTTTACATATAATAAAGTGGATTGGCGGCTGTACACACCCACATGTTAAACACTATAATAGAAACATGGTGTGTCTACACAGAATTGCAAATAGACTGGCTTTCGGCATTGACCTTTCTTAGATGACATGGTTGTCCTCAGATATAAATCTTCCTCCCCGGCTGGGGCTTTATAGAGTCTTGTTTTTCTTGAGGACTTAGCTGTTTCCACAGAATCTTTTTAGCACCTGCCCATTAAAGCTAACTTTAGAGCTTCCATTGTGACCTATGCCTAGCCTGGAGGAGTTTTGGCTTCTGTGTTTATTTTCATGCTAGGGGTGTGTGTGTGTGTGGGTGTGTGGCTGTGTGTGAGTGTGTGTAAGTGTGTGTGAGTGTGTAGGGGTGTGTGAGTGTGTGTGTGAGTGTGTGTAGGGGTGTGTGAGTGTGAGTTGTGAGTAGGGGTGTGTGTGTGAGTGTGTGAGTGTGAGTGAGTGTGTGTGAGTATGTGTGTGTGAGTGTGTGTGTGAGTGTGTGTGTGAGTGTGTGTAGGGTTGTGTGTGTAGGGGTGTGTGTGAGTGTGTGTAGGGGTGTGTGTGTGGGTGTGTGTGAGTGTGTGTGAGTGTGTGTAAGTGTGTGTGAGTGTGTAGGGGTGTGTGAGTGTGTGTGAGTGTGTGTAGGGATGTGTGAGTGTGTGTGAGTGTGTGTAGGGGTGTGTGAGTGTGAGTGTGTGTGAGTATGTGTGTGTGTGAGTATGTGTGTGTGTGTGAGTATGTGTGTGTGAGTGTGTGTAGGGGTGTGTGAGTGTGTGTGTGTGTGTGTGAGTATGTGTGGGGGTGTGTGTAGGGGTGTGTGAGTGTGTGTGTGTGTGAGTGTGTGTGTGTGTGAGAGTGTTGCTGAAACCCAGGGCCTTGTTAGGGAATGTGGGCATCAGTGGACACCCATGCGTGCATCCTGCTCTGGTTGTGGATGCTCAGGAGCTCCCATCGCTCCCTGCTTTAACGTGTTTGGTTCTTAGTCTGTTGAAGCGGGGTGTTGGTGCGCTCTGGAAACCAGAAAGGAATGTTAGGCGTCCTCAGTGAAGATGAAGTTCAGGTTGTTTGAGCCCCGTGGTAGTTATCTGACATCTGTAATTTTAAGACGGGCATGGTGGCACACACACTAGGGAGGCTGAGACAGGATGAATACAAGTCTCAGGTCATCTCAGGTCACAGCGAGAGCCAATCTATCTTACGTTAGCAAAACATAATAAAACCAACAAATCTGCATTTTCTCCCACGAAGCTGTATAAGAATCTTAGTCTTTCCTTCTCTTCCTACCTGGCCAACATAATTTTTCAAAGGAAAAGGGGTGGTGGGGGGTTATTGTCTTCCTCCCAGGATGCTACCAGGAGGACTGTGGAAAGTGTAGTCCTGTCAGTCACTTGTGCATTCAGGTGTGACGTGTGAGGGGCCGGGCTTTGAGGGGAGGCTCGGGCCTGGGTCTGGCCCCTTCATGTTCAGCCTGGCTGTTAGTCCTGCTGGTGAGCCTGGGATGTGGCTGGTTTGTACTCGTTAAGGGAACTAGCTAGCAAATGGACATCCTGTTTTCAGGAGAAGTGAATTCCATGGTTACAGACTCAGATAAAGATGTGTGGAATGGGGTTGTGGGGAGGGATGCAGGGAGGGAAGGTCAGAAAAGCAGAAGGCGGTTGTGGAGGAAGCTTGCATGGGTAGGCGGAGGTGGCTGGCGGGGTAACCTAGGGGGCAGGTCCTCAGAGGATGGCTTGTCTTTGCCTCACTGTTCCTGCTGCTCTGGCTTTTGTTTGCCATTGTGACCGAGACTTAGCCAAACAGGATATGTCTGACGGGAAGTTGTTTCAGTGCAAAATAACTGATGTTTCGTTCTGGAATATTATGGACTATGTTCCTGGATCGCTGACTTGTACTTGAGGTACCAGACATCTTTACTGTTTTCATATCAGGGACATGCCATGTTTACCCCAAAACGTAATCTTTTCCTCCTACTGTCTAGCATGGAACCAAACTGTTTTCTTGTAAATGTAACAAAACTCACAGCATCAGTCTTACAACTATGCCTACTTAAAGAGTGAATTGGTTTCGCCTTGGCACTCAGGGTATTCCTTCCTCTGCTTGCCTTGGTGTTAGGTGGCACTGGAGGGCGTGTCTTAACCTTTCCGTGTAAAGGTGATGTGATGAAAACCCTCACACTCTCTTCTAATCTGTTTTCCTTTGGGGGAGGGTGTGGTGTGTGTGTGTATGTGTGTATGTGTGAGGTGTGATATGTATGTGTGTGGTGTGTATGTATATGTATGTGTAGGTGATGTGTGTATGTATGTGTGTATGTATGTGGTGGGGGGATGTGTTGTGATGTGTATGTGTGTATGTGTATGTATGTATGTATGGGTGATGTGTGGTGTGTGTGCAAACAGTAGCTCACGCTTTGTCACCTTGCATTCTGAGAGAGCATGTCATGTGACTCCAGCATTGCTTCTCTCTGATTTCCTTGTCATCTGATTTCTAGGCCGACGATTTTCCTTTCTGGGTGATCTTCCATAGTCGAGTATAGGACAGAGTGTTGTTTCTCCCTGAGACTGCGTAAGGGAGCGGCGCCGTGCCCAACAGGACTTGTGGGGACCGTGCGGTTTCCTGGACACCTTTTTATGAGTTTTAAAGCCAAGGCTGTAACAAACACTTCCTTCCCCGAGCCCAAACCAGAAGCCCACGCCGTCATTACGCCAAGGGATTGGCTGTGGTTTGGCAGTCGCTCAGCAGCTGAGCTTCTCACTCTGGAATGCTCTAGCCTGGCTTTGTGTCTTGAGCTGAAATGTTAGTCCTTCTGAGTTAAACTTCTTAATGCAATGACTATGTGCTGTGGTAGCCCTTTAAATAGAGAAGCAAATAATCTGGGACCTTGAGAGATGGCCTGGGGGTTAAGAGAGCACCAGCTGCTCATCCAGAGGGCCTTGCTTTGATTCCTAGCATCTACACGGTAGCTCACAGCAAACATCTGTCTCTCCAGTTCCAAAGGATCTGATACTGTCTTCTGGCCTTCATGGGTACCAGGCATACACATGCTTCGCAGATTTGTATACAGGCAAACCATAAACAAATTTTAAAGAGTTACATATTCAGACCTCAGGGGATTTTGCTTAATCTGTTTTATCTCACTCTGTCTAAACCGATTTATCAGTCAACACAGTATTTTTTTCCTGTAATGCACCTTTGAAATAAAATAAAATTGGCTGTAGATTTTTCACTTCAAATTTCTCACAAATAAACTTGGGACTTGCCACCATCTTTTCTGAGAACTATTGAATATTTATTTGGTGCTTCACGTCACTACTGAAGATGAAGGAAACAACGTGGTGAAGGCCTGTCGTTTGCGGCTGACCACGCCCTGACCGACCACAGGCCGTTCTCACAAGGGGACCACTCCCTGCCTCCCTCAAACGTGCTCGCTTACCTAGTCTTGGGGTGATTGTTTTAAACAGCCGTATTTTTGTGGGCACGTAGGCTGTGAAAGTACATATCTTTACTAAACATTGATTACAATTTTGTTTTTATGCTTCTTCTAAGTAAAACTACGCGGTGTCATGTAAAAAAAAGTTGATCTTTTTTCTTCATGTCCCACCCTCTTCTTCCTGACAACGCTTAATAGTCACTCACTCCAGTTTTTCTCACCAAACTGGGTGCAAATAAAGTGTAGACATACACGTGTGGGGTTTTTCAGTTATTAAAAAGAGTCTCATGATTTACCTGGTATTTTGGCAGTTTTAAAGATGCCTCTCTGGGTCAGTAGAAGATGTGGTCTCTTTGCAGAATAAGTTTGTAATGGACCACACTAAAGTCAAGGATGTAATAATTCGTTGGTAGATAGTCATACTTTATTCGGCTGTGTCTTTTAGGGACCTCTTGGTGATTTTTCAGTTTCCAGCTTCCGTAAATTGTATGGTAAACGTTATGACATGGAATCTGTGAACTGTTATTTCAGGAGGACGTCCCCAAACTGAGATTTCTAGGTGAAAGTTTATTGTGTTTTTGATGTTTTAAATGTTGCCAGTTTCTTACCCTTAAAGAGTCTAACAATTCATATTCCTATTTCTCTGCCTTGGCCCCCAACTTTTTAACACTATTTTATTCTGTTTCAGTATCTGTTTTTCTCCTCACTGTTCATATTTTTTTGCGTGTGTGTTTTCATATGCTTATTTGCTGTTTGGGTTTCTATTTCATCTTTGACTTGTCTATTCATTTTCCCTTTCTTATGAATATTTTCTAAATGACTTTTCCCGTTCTGTCTCTTGGAACAGTTAAGAGTCTGGGCTTTTGAAGTAGATGCATACATTAGGACGTGTGCTTCTGTTTCTTGTCGAGACTTTGGAAACGTGGCTGAAGGCCACCTTGCCTCAGAGCCCTGTACGATCAGGGATAACGTACCAGATTTGGAGGGTTGTGAAGTTTTTCATGTATTTATTTTGTGATGCCGAAGATTAAGACAGAGGCATCGGGCAGACCGGACACATGCTCTGTTTCTCTGTTACTAAGATATCCTCCAGCCCTAGCTTGTGAAAATAAATGTGCCTTGAAGGAGAATATGGAGCAGAAGGTTTTGGCCATCGCCAGTTGAAATCAACTTTTGTCATCATTATTACTCCAAACATTTATTATTTCCCGAGTGAAGCCTTGCCTTCCCTGAGCATGTTCTTACTTCTTAGATCCTGCTCGTCACTGTGTACTCTCTTCCCTTCTGTCTGATGCATCATCCTGGGCCTTGGGAGGGATGGGGGAGCTTCAAGAATCCAGCCTTGGGGGCTGAGGAGACAGCTCAACAGCTAAGAGCACTGACAGCTATCTCAGATGTCCCAGTTTCAATCCCCAGCATCCAAATGTCAGCTCACACTATCTGTAACTCCAGTTCCGGAGGACCTGACGCCCATAGCAAAAGAGTAATGCACATAAAATAAAGAAATAATATGATAAATAAGTTTAAGGACGTAGACTTGCCTTTTGTCTAGCTCATGGCGCAGCTGGCCATGTGAGGTAGACCGTGGCTTTTATTCATAATCTACACTCTTTCCTGGAAGGACACACTCATTGGGTGTCAGTGGCCAAATGGGGAGACTTCGCGTCCAGTTTGGCTGCTAACGTTTATTACTCTCTTCTTATATAAACACCCTTATTTGCTTCCCAGCTCTGCAGAACTCAGAGTAGTTTTGCTAGCTCTATTACTTCCTCACTTCCTGGCACAGTCAGTCAACTTAGAGATCAGGTTCCAGAAAGTCAACCATTGTATCCACCATTAAAAGTCAAAGATGACAGCCCGGCGTTGGTGGTGCACACCTTTAATCCCAGCACTGGGGAGGCAGAGGCAGGCGGATCTCTGAGTTTGAGGCCAGCCTGGTCTACAGAGCGAGTTCTAGGACAGCCAGGGTGACACTGAGACACCCTGTCTCAGTAAGACAAACTCTGAGATTGTAGTCTCTGTCTTTGTCACCCCAGGGGTCACGGCCAGGTCCATCCGCACCTGCGTCCGTCATTCTCTGAGTCTGCCACTGAAGTCCCTGGCCCTCTGCTGGGAGGATCCTCGTTAATCCTCACAGGCACAGCTGGGCCCCACTTTAAGCCTCCTTCGGGTTCCAGTGCCTATGCCTCCTAAGTCTCCTAGGGACTTTCCAGCCTGTGCTGCCCAGGCCTCAGGAGGTGCATATATCTTGAATGGCATGTGGCTGCCTCCTGGAGTCCAGGCAGGGTTGTCAAATAGCCTGCGTTTTCAGATGGGTCTGTCTTTTATTTACTTTCCTGCTGTCATGAGGAGATACCATGATCAAGATAAATGACAGAAAAAAATTTATTCTGAGCTGGATTATAGTTTTCATAGGGCATCGTGTTGGGGCGCATGGCAGCCAGGTAGGCAGGCCTGGTGCAGGAGCTGGGGTGGGGTGGGGAGAGAGGGAGAGGGAGAGGAAGAGAAATCTCAAAATCCACCCAAGTGACACAATTCCTCCAACAATTGTTCTTTTCCTTCAGAAGGGGCCCCTTCTGGAGGGCTCCACCAACTGGGGCATTGGAATACACGAGCCTTCTCATTTAAACTTGAACAGGCGGCTTTCAAACATATTCTGGTATCTCTGGGGGTGGTGAGCAGGGACAAAGGATTGTGTGCTCACACAAAAATACTCATTTTGTCCACAGAGCACCAGAGAAGCAGAAATCAAGCTGAAAAGCGAGAGCAGGGTGAAGCTTTTTTACTTGGACCCAGATGCCCAGGTGAGAGCTAATTTCATATGTACGATGTAGAGTTCATGAATGTTTAATAGCCAGTATTAAGCCGGCTTCCCGGAAGGCACTGGCCTGAATCTCCAGGTCCACGCTGATCACATACAGTGAGTGCCCCTTAACCATTAGGGTGTGGTACACACCACTGCAGACACCCTGGAGGCCACAACACGTCTCAGCTCGCTTTCATCCCGAGAGAAAACTGAGTGTGTGTAACCCTCATGTGTGGCGTGACGAAGGCCCCAGGCAGGGCCCAGGACATTGAGTGTGGCATGGAGTTGCCAAGAAGGGACAGGGTCCCCAAATAGTTTATCCTAACACCCACCCCCATTTGTGGTCCTTTTAATAGAAGACTCTCCCTTTTAATAGACTCTCCCGCTTTGCTTTAATAATAACCCTTTTCTGCGTTTCTTCGCTGACCTCCTAACTGTCACACGCACTGTTCACTGTGGCAGCTCGAACACAGCACAAACCTCTTACAATTTGGGCCATTCGAAAATACATAATTCGAACTTCAAAATGTGGAAATTAAAACGTAGTGCATATGTTCTCCATGCAACCATTACATCATCTGTTTCCAGAATGTTTGGAAGTCTTCATCTTTACAATCTGAAACTCTCTCTTAAGCTCAAGCCCCTGGTGACCTCTGTCCCGCTTTTAGTCTGTATGAATTAACTATTTTAGCGAAATCATCAGCGTGGGATCGTACATGACTCTCTCGTTCCACTGTGACGTCTGGGATCCCACCCAGGTGGTCGGGCATGCATACATACATACATATACATACATACATACATACATACATACATACATACATACATACATACGTATATATCCTTTCCATGTTTCAGGCATGCTTGTGTGTGAAACTCACGGTGGGATTTTTAATGGGAGCACTGTGTGTTTACATGTATCCTTGTTTTCGTTTTAAAGAAACTTGACTTCTCATCCGCTGAGCCAGAAGTGAAGCCATTTGAAGAAAAGTTTGGGAAAAGGATCCTTGTCAAGTGCAATGATTTGTCTTTCAATCTGCAATGCTGCGTCGCTGAAAACGAGGAAGGACCCACCACAAATGTAATTTCCCTTTTGAAAGCTACAGGTTTTGTTTTGCTTTGCTTTTTAAAGTCATCCTAAAACATGCAGGAACCAAATTAAGGGCCAGAGTCGCTTCCTGCCTCCAGCACTTTGTCTTTCAAGGAGAGAATGTTACAGTTGTATCAGAGCCTCTTGGCCACCAGCATCTAGTCTGGGCGATCTGATACTCCAGCCGTCTGACCAAGGGACCAACTGTGGGGCACAGGCTCACCTTAAGCCATACTAAAGAGACAGCTGGGCTAATTTGACTTTAATGATATTGTACTTTTCCTTCCCAGAATCCCCACCTCCCAGCACAGGCCCTCCTTAACACAAGCATTCAAAAAGTATGGCCGAATCTGCCCACCTTGCCAAAGTTTAGAAAAGTGGGACCCCAAGACACGCACCTTCTTTATGTATTTCTTTCGGATGCTGGCCAGAACATGTAGCATGTATGTTTCCGCCAGCCCGCCAACCCGCCAGTCTGGGCCCACAGCCGCACCAGCCCCAAGTAACATTCAGAGATTCTGTATTTGATACAATCCTGTTGGCCAATTACCATTATTGTTTATGGGCTAGCTCTGTCTTAATTATTAACCCATTTCTACTTATCTAATTATTTCCACGTGGCTCGTCTTATCCGGGAACCGAAGTCCTCTCTCAGGTCTCCATCTTGACTCCTCCTACTTCCTCTTTCCTCCTCCTGGTCTCCTAGCCCCGGGCCTATCTAGTTTTCTACTGGCCAACAGGGCTTTATTAATTAACAAGTATGAGAAACATATTTACAGAATAACATCTCCCAACAAGAACATGAGTGATTTTTCGGATACTCGGGGCTTCCTTAACCCTTCCTCAAAAGCCTCCTGTCCACCTCAGTGGTGGCTTCAAAAGGCACAGGGGTTTTCCTCTTTTCCATAGTTCTTCCCTGGGCATCTGCTGAGACTTATAGCTCCGTCGCCAGGGGCTTTTTCATTTAAGTTCTAATAAAAATTGTCCTCAAGTTTCAAAATAATTTTTTAAAGAATCAGAGTTTTCCTTTGCACATGTTGATCCATTTCAGGCGTCATGGGCTTCTCCTCACCTTGTAGCCTGGGTGTGGAGAGAGAGGAGCTGGGCTCGCACCGGGGTGTGGATGGGTGGGGGAGGAGTTGCGGCAGGCAAGGGTTAGCTGTAGTTAAGCAGCGTGTCCCGGGACGTGGGTTTCTGGAGGGCCAGTCGTAGTTTTGCTTCTTGAAATGCTTTATGCCCGTCCTAACTCTGTGTGACAAGGAACAAAACTCTGGTTGTCATTCAAGGAGACGGTCATACCCGGGGCTCATGATTCTTCTCGAATTGCGGCGTTTCCCCCCGCAGCTGTCTGAACTGTCTTGGTGATCGCCGTGTTTTGTTGATGTTATTGTCCAGGTCGAGCCTTTCTTTGTCACCCTGTCCCTGTTTGACATAAAATACAACCGGAAGATTTCTGCTGACTTCCACGTGGACCTGAATCATTTCTCAGTGCGCCAGATGCTGGCTCCCACATCCCCAACTCTGGTGAACGGCGGCCAGAGCCCACCTGCCTTCCAGGACGCCTTCAACGCCGCCATGCAGTACCCGAAGCAGGTGGGGCGCATCCACACCAGGCAGGCCGCTTGCGTTTGCACGCGCTGTCGATGTGTTAAAAACTGCTGGGGTGAGACCTTGTCGTGCCCCAGTGGGGCAGTTTGATTGGTAATTATAGGGCAGCGTGTGTGACTATGCAGTGAAAGCAGGCAGAGAGAGAAGTGGCCTGGGCTCTGTCCAGCCTTTTCCTGCTTGCCTTCCCCACCGAGTAAGCTCTCTGAGCAGACGGTGGACCACTGGAGGGTGTGGCCCCTGTCTCCTTGCTGCTGTCTGACTGCCCTTCGCCGCTGCTTCAGCGGTCAAGGGATTTATTTTTTTTCTATTTATTTATTTATTTATTTATTTATTTATTTATTTATTTATTTATTTTTTGCATTCATCTAGAACCCTACTGACCGAAGGGAACCATTTGTCTTTCTAGGGGATATTTTCTGTCACGTGTCCTCATCCGGATATATTTCTTGTGGCCAGAATTGAGAAGGTCCTCCAAGGGAGCATCGCACACTGTGCTGAGCCGTACATGAAAAGTTCAGACTCCTCTAAGGTAGGGATGGCTTCCGTGCTTCCTGAGTGTTAAAGCGTGACAGCCAAAGGAGTGTCCTCATGCCAAAACAAACAGTTACGAGGCCAGCGGTAAGCCGCGATTGTCGGTAGTCAGACTGCATGGTCAGCCTGGGGAGAAGGTTCCGTGGATGGGGTCCTCGCCACACAAGCCTGAGGCCTGGTGTCCTGCTCCCAGCACCCACATACATCCCCATCCGTAGTGAAAGCTAGGTCTTCACAAAGTGCAGCTGTCAGTGAACATGCCTGACGTTGGCTCCAGCCCTCCACAAACATGTGCACAGCTGTACATACAAGCAGACATGCATACAGACGTGGTGCACACCACACATGAAAAACCATACTAAAGCATAGAGAGCAGTTACTTATCTTTATTCTCCATTTAGTTTTATGTACCTGCTTTCCTTTTGTCCATGCAGAGAATCGAGCACAGGTGTTGGCATATGTCAAGTGTATGCACTATGCTAAATTTTTGCTCGTGTGTGTGTGTGTGTGTGTGTGTGTGTGTGTGTGTGTGTGTGTATGTGTGTGTGTGAGAGAGAGAGACAGGGTTTATCTGTAGCTTTGGAGCCTGTCCTACAACTCACTCTATAGACCAGGCTGGCCTCTAACTCACAGACATCTGCCTGCCTCTGCCTCCCGAGTGCTGAGATTAAAGGCGTGAGCCACCACCGCCCAGCAGTGTGTCCAATTCTTAATGAAAGTATTCTCACATGTAAATAAAATACATCGCTTTGCTAGTCTACTCTGACATCTTAAAACAGTTTTCAATGGAATTATCCACTTGATACTAAATTATGTATCATTTAAAAGCACATGCATTGTAGTAAACCATTGTTTATTGCATTTTCTAATGTGCCTCTTGGGTTCTGGAGTTATATTGTGACCCATGTCATAGAATTACTAAGTGTCCGGAGTTACGGAGTCTAAAAACTCAGACAATGGAGAGTTGTAAACCTTTAGCTGTTTCTTATTGTCTGGAGTGGTCGATGACAGCCGACTGTGGTTTTCTCACACACTGTTCCTTCAGCTTGGAGTAGACTCCTGTCTTCCCAGTTTTAACTGTTTTCTGGAGTTTGGGCTCGGTTTGATACTGTAAGCGGTCATTTGAGGGAGGGCCTCGGTCAGCCGACCAGCATGAGAGCACATGCCACAGCTCAAACAGAGGTTTACCAGGTAGACTCGGAGATTCCAAAACTTCGTCTCAGTGGCCACCTAAATGCCCTAGGCACAGCTAACCAGGGTGTGTGGGTGGCCTTAAAGAACACGTTCATGGATTAAGAAGGCCTGGGCACAGGGTGCCAGGGTGGCCAGCCTTGCTCACAGGGCCAGGTACAGATCAAACAGGTCATGAAGCTGACATTACTGAGGAAACCACGCATCCCACACAAGCTCCCATCAAGTAAAGCCCCTTCATTGTTGGGCATCTTCAAACACCACACAACCTTTGGCTGATAACAGTTGTTGAGTCAACTTTGTTTCCTGGAGAGAAGAAGCCACCTTAATGTCAAAGCCGAGTCTGCAAAGCATTGGGTGAGAATTTCTTTAAGATGATTCCAGATAAGGCTGCACTGACAGAACATTCTTCCAAGGAGCAAATGCATGAACATTGCGGCTTCTGCCTGCAACATGCATGAGCTGAATTCAGCAGCCACGTTGGTGAAAAGCAAACACTTCACAGGAGCTAACCTTTCCTCTGCCCACTTCCCAGCATTCCTTGGGTGTCACTTCCCAGCATTCTTTGGGTTCATTCCTCACCACTACCACAGTGCTGCATTAAAACAGGGTTCGAGGCTCAGCCATCTTACACCTGAGGAGGTTGGCATGGTAATATTATTTTGTTCTGCCTATCACAGTCGTGTCTTCCTTCTTTCTAAGATGTACACAATCCGTCTAGAACAACACTTGGGGCATCTTCATTTTGCAGGGTCAGGGAGGGCTTCAAAGGAGCAGCATGCAGTCGACCCTAGCTTTCCCGAGCATTTTCTGTCTGTGTCCTGTTAGATTCTCATTGGGAGACAATCTATCAAAGCCTTGAGTGTAGCATCAGTCTTGCTCCACAGTATTCTTGCTTATTGCCGTGAAAATCATTTTAGGGAGATTGTGTGTTGCTTGAAACGAGACCGAGGGCCTTGCGTGTACTAGACAGGGATTCTTTCCCTTAGCAATTTGTTTGAGGTAAGATCCTACTATGTATCTAGGTCTTACCATATCTAGGACTGGCCCGATCCCTCCTGCTTCTGTCTCGTAGTGCCGGCATTGAAGGTGTGCACCATGACACCTAACTAAAAATCCTGAATCTGAACTCTTAGGGAGGAAGAATTGGGTGTCTTTGTTCAAGAACAGCACGCGAGCACACACTCACACGCACACACTCACACTCACGCACACGCACACACACACGCCCAGGCCCTGCTTCAGGGAGGGGGCATACACACCCCATGGAAACTGTGCAGGCAGCCGGCCTCCTGACATCTGTGTAAATGAGATGCAACTCTGGAAGGACCACAGGGTTTTATAGTGACAAGGGATCATGAATATTGTCAGCCACACCCTCCCCTTCTAAGGTGAGGAAAGCAGAGCTCTCAGAGTCACACGGTGGCGGCTCTTGTGGACCTGCACACTGGTCCCTGGCTGCCTATTGCTGGCACTTCTCACTCTCGATGGTGCTTGCAGATCAGCGGAGAGCCTGTGAGGGCACAGTCCTGACCGGAATGGTTGGGGCAGGCCCCGGGCTTCTGTGACAGTGACCCTAAGCCTGCAGCTTGGAAGGGAAGGCTCTTGAGTCTAAGCAGCTTTCCTAAAACGGATGCACTCGAGTCACGCAAATGCCCTCCAGGCTCCGTCCTGCACACACAGGAGACACGCAGGCCTCTCCTGACTGCCCACGACAGCGACACTTTCACAGCAGAGCACTGTCACGGGACAAGGACGTGTGGGGTAGCTGACTGGTAAAGGAGCCACTCAGCATGCATGGCGTTGGCCCGAAGCCAATGTGCTTATTGTGTCCCGTGAACCTGGGACAAGCCGAAACTGATCATGAGGAAGAGATAGTGTTTGTGTATAAAGCACAGCTACAACAATTGAAGGGCAGTATCTAATTTAAGCCAGCACTAATTATGGTGTTCCCTAGGTTGTGGGAGTCTGTACAAGTCGTGCGAGTTAGGAGCTGGGAAAGCTTAAAATGTTCACTAGTGTTTTCCTTTAAATTCTGGTAAACAGATGTTTGGAAATGGATGCCACCTATTAGTATTCCCGGTGGCTTGCGACTGGCCCTTAGTCAAAAAGAAATGAAGTCTGTGAGGGGAAAGATATTCCGGCCCAGAGTAGCCTGCTGTGGCTTGTGAAGACTGGAAGGGGCTTATTTATATGCTTGGAAACGAACGTTAAATAAAGAAGTCCGTACTGGGTTTGAATCCAGCCCTATCGCTGCTGTGAGACGTTCGTTTCTGTGTGTCGGGTGGTATGTGTCGGTACGGTGGGAGCTTGTTTAATGACACCCCGTGCGAGCTGTCCTGTGTCAGTTCCTCCGTGCCTGAGTTTCTCTGTCCCGCTGTGTTCCAGGTTGCTCAGAAGGTGCTGAAGAACGCCAAACAGGCATGTCAAAGACTGGGACAGTACAGAATGCCGTTTGCGTGGGCAGCAAGGTAAGGGAGACCGCCTTGTATAGTCGGCACGGACCGATGGACAGATAGACCGACAGACAAGTGGGCCTAACTATTGAGCTTATCACCCGAGTCCAGGAAGAATCGAATAGGTGATATTAAGAGCAAATAATCACCAGATCTGAAGGTGCCTTTAGTAGTGTCGCAGAGGGGAAAGCTGGAGCCCGAGAACAGCTGCGGACCCAGCAGCAGCGTGGACAGGAGGCTTGTCATTAGCGAGTCCCGGCCCTGGCAAGTGCCTACAGGGATGGCGCATCTGGGAAGCCCCACAGTGGCCTCTGTCCGCGTCCCGCCCTAGTTTCCCCTGTGAATGTGTACGCTGTTTTCTCAGCACAGGCTTTTGGCTGGGACTGCTCTCTGCGTAAATCAAGTTAGTTGTGGTTGTCCTCATTAATGCTCGCCGCATTTGGAGATAATGAGATTTCTGTTGGCCCCAGCCGGTGGGCTCACGATGAGTCCGTGTTCAGAGACCAGAACTCTCTTTTTTTTGGTCTTTGGAAAACTGAGTCTTGAACTGCTTCACCGTTTCAGGACGCTGTTCAAGGATACATCTGGAAACCTGGACAAAAATGGCAGGTTTTCTGCCGTTTATCGGCAAGACAGCAACAAGCTCTCAAACGACGACATGCTGAAGCTCCTCGCAGACTTCCGGAAGTGAGTTTTAAGGTGTTGCTCGTTTCCACACGTGAAGCCCTTGTGGTGGGGAGGGAGAGGCAGGAACAGTCGTGCAAATTACATCACGCAGAGCTCATGAGAGGCGGATGGGGAGTGGACAGAGCATTTCCTGTAATCCAAGAGGGAAGGGACAAGCGTGTCTGATGGATTTGGACTTTCTTTCTGGACGTTTTGGTGATATGATAGGGGATAGGATAAGGGGGGAGGTAAGCTTGGGCAGGAGGGAGGCAACCTGAGGGACCACTGTTAGCTGGAAAGGTGACAGCAAGGCCCTGCGGGGGGAAGTCAGGCGAAGCGGCCTACCTAACCAGGGCACAGGACCAGGTACTAGGCCCGTGCGTCAGCGGTGACAAGGAGGGTGGTCACCAGAGATAAAAGCACCGCCAGATTTCTGACTTGCAAGACTGATGGACTCTCCTGATGCTATTAAACAGATGTGAGGGAAGATGATCATTTACATGCTCACCTGAGCAATCATTTTTCTCCCAACGCTTTGCACATACTGATGGGTGTATTCTTCCCTAGGGCTTCCGTAACTATTTCAAACCAGTTAACACGCAGGAAGGTGCCCCCACTAAAAGCTTAGAGAAATGTTGATATGACCATACCTCCCAGTCTGCAGGCAACAACACTTGCGGCCTCCTCCAGCTTCCAGGGGCCAGGGGTGGCGTGTAGCAGCGTCATTCCAGCCTCTCTGCTCCTGCCTCTCCACGGCCATCTCCCTGTCATCCCTGTCGTAATCTTTCACAGGAGTCTCAGAACAGCACACCGACCAAGCCACCTGCAGAGAAAAGGGTTTATGTGGCTCGCACCCGTGTGCACAGTCCATGGAGGGAAAGCCAAGGCAGGAAGTAAAGCTAATGCCGTGGGTGAATTCTGTTTCCTGGCTTGCTCCTTCCTCGTGGCTTGCCCAGTTTGCTCTCTTACATAACCCAGCACCACCTGCCCTGTGGTGGCGTCAGCCAGTGCTCTGGGACCTCCCACCGCAATCATTAATCAAGAAAATAAATACTCCATAGGCTTGCCTACAGGTCAGTCTGATGGCGCATTTTCTCAACTGAGGTTCCTCTTCCCACCTAGCCCTAGCTTGTGTCACATTGACAAACAATCAACACAGACACTGAGCTTGGACGCTCCTTGGCAGTGCTGTGAAAGAAATTGTTGAACAGGTGGTGTATGAAGAGCCGTGTGGCACATCCTGTTTCCAGGGCCCGCCATGTCATGTTGAGCTAGTCACCTTGACCGCATCTCTTTTAAACGGGTTGGCTAAGCTGGTGGCACAGAGGAATGCAAAGCCCGTGGCAGAATGTGTTTGCCATGGCTCCGTGTGGCATCCCATGAATGACTCAGGGATGTGAGTGGGCAGCTGTAGAACAGTTGGGTAACTAGTGCAGGAGGGGTGCTGAATGGCTAGTCTCATGTAGAGACGGAGAATCTGAGAGCGCGTTCTTGGTACCTGCTCTGTGCAATGTAATGTGATCAGTGATGGCTAGTCACGCATTCTGTGCTGATGAAATATCTCCGTGACATGAAGCTCTTAGGAAGATCACGTTTGGTAGTGTGGAATCTGGATTCAGGAGGATTTGGGCCAACTGTAAGTGGCTCAAACATAAGAAGATGAATTCTTACCAGAACAAAAATGAGCCCTATTCTGATGCCCCAAAGTGTAAAGCTCGTACTGTTTTTTCAGAGAATTTGAATTTGATTCTCAGCACCTACACAAGGCAGCTCACAACCACCTGTAACTCAAGTTCCAGGGGATCTCATGCCTCTGGCCTCCAAGGGCTCACGGCGCGCACACACACACACACACACACACACACACACACACACACCAGCGCGCACGCACACGCACATGCACATGCACACACACAGTGTTGTAGCTGTACATAGTCGAAAAGGGAACTTTTCCTGAGCAAATACTTCCAAGAAGGGAATTTTACCATCTATGGGGGTGGGGACCGCTGGTGTCAGAATGGCTGTGTTGGTTTCTTTGACAACAGTAGCAGCTCTCAGCAGGGACAATGGGGAGATTCTTCATTAGATGGAGTCAGATGAATGCCAAGCAAGTTTCATTGATCGTTTATTCCATGCCCAGCATTTATATGGCTTCTGGTTCTAAATGCTGGTTATTCCAAATAAGCCTTGCCTCCCGTGGTGAAGCTGAGGAGAAAGGAGGCTGTTCACTGTGACTTTTTGGTGATTGTGTGTCATTGTAACTGTTTGGTGATAGTGTGTCATTGTAACTCTTTGGTGATTGTGTGTCATTGTAACTCTTTGGTGATTGTGTGTCATTGTAACTCTTTGGTGATAGTGTGTCATTGTAACTCTTTGGTGATAGTGTGTCATTGTAACTCTTTGGTGATTGTGTGTCATTGTAACTCTTTGGTGATAGTGTGTCATTGTAACTCTTTGGTGATTGTGTGTCATTGTAACTCTTTGGTGATTGTGTGTCATTGTAACTACTTGGTGATATTGTATCATTGTAACTATTTGGTGTTAGTGTATCATTGTAACTATTTGGTGACATTCCTGCACTTAACCTACCCCATGGGGCTGAGGAGCTCTTCAAATACTGAAAAAGTCTGAGCCCCAGTGTGCACTGAAAAACACTGGCTTTGAAGACTTAGCACATTATTGAGTTGATAACATGCTAAGGTGATCACATTATTGAGTTGATAACATGCTAATGTGATCACATTATTGAATTGATAACATGCTAAGGTGATAATATTGTGTAAATGTTGGGCTAATTGAGATGCAATATTTATTTTTAATATTTTTCATGTGGTTGTTACAAAGTTGCAGCTGGTGTTATTTTATATATATTGTTATGTCCTTTCCTGGGGCTGCCACTTAAGAATTTAGACTTCACAGTTAACCTCCCTCATAATACTTGATTTTTCTCTTTCGTTTGCAGGCCTGAGAAGATGGCCAAACTCCCAGTGATTTTAGGCAATCTGGACATTACAATTGATAATGTGTCCTCTGACTTCCCTAGTAAGTCTTCAGTTCTCTGTGATAAGCACCCACACCTTTGTTTAGTCGGCTTTCCCCCTGGTCTGCATTATTTGGGCGGGCTTTCTTTTCAGACTATCTGAATTCATCATACATTCCCATGAGGCCGTTTGAAACTTGCAGTAAATCTCCGGTCACTTTTGAAGTGGAGGAGTTTGTGCCCTGCATACCCAGACACACCCAGCCTTACACTGTGTACAGCAATCACCTTTACGTTTACCCCAAGTACTTGAAATACGACAGTCAGAAGTCCTTCGCTAAGGTGAGTGCAACAGTCATGCAAGTCTACTTTACCATTTAGCTTTTAGGTTCGTTTATGAATGTGTATATATATTGGGATTTTTTGTTGCTTTTTTTCCTCTCTCTCTCTTACATCTTTTTCTCTTACCACTGCAGGCCAGAAATATTGCTATTTGCGTTGAGTTCAAAGATTCTGATGAAGAAGATTCTCAACCCCTGAAGGTTTGTGTGTGTGTGTGTGTGTGTGTGTGTGTGTGTGTGTGTGTGTGTAAGAATTGGCACATTTTAATTAATACAAGCCAAAATTGTACAGTGCTATACTGTATAACGGCCTATGCTAGATGTCATAGAAGGTGTAAGTTGATCCTCAGCCCTAAGTGACTGTTTGCTGTTCTTGCTGGAGATGGGTCCTCTTATGTGTGCATACTTCATAAGTGCGTACTAAATGCCTGCCGTGCTCCAGACATTGTCTAGGTGTGAAGACATGACTTATGTAAGTGTGCAGGTAGATGTAACAATAACCATGGCGTTTGTTAAGTAGCTATTACAGCATAGCAGCCGCGTTGTCTGTAGTCAGCGGCAGTGTCGGCTGATGCTGTTCCGGGCACCATGGTTGGCGTGCTTTACCCTTCTAATTACCGAGCAGGCTTTTCAAATAGATCCATTAAGACCCGTCATTTCTAGCTTCTAAGAAGGTTAATTAATGCACAGGCTTTAAATTGTTCCGTGTTATGTACTTCAGTAGAAGTAAGCTTTAAGTCTAAGCAGTCCAGCTCCAGAGTCTAAAGTCTTCACTATGTTAAAATGTCTTTCCTAGAAAATGAGACAAAATTATTGCAAAATAGTCACCCTCAAGACAGAGTTTAGGCTGGGGATGTTGGAGTGCCTGCCTAGCGACTCAGAGCTCTGGGTTCTGTCTCAGCACCTTTCAGAGGCGGGCACGGTGGCACAAGCTTGAAACAGCTGTCCTCCGGCCATGCAGGGAGTCCAGGGCCAGCCTGTGCTACCTGAGACCCTGTGGCAAAGGGGAAGGAACAGGGACGGAAGGGAGAGAGTGAGTGGGAGAGGGTGAAAGGAAACTTACAGTTTAGGGACAGACATTGTCTCAAATAGAAGGTGTGGAATACGGTTATTTTCAATGTATACATTTCAATGTGGACGAATGTAAATGTTCACATGGAAAAAGGGGAGGGGTGGAGGACAGGTTGGGACGATCTCTGGTTCTCCAGGACCCCAGAGTTAAAGGGCTCGCAGCCCCGGTCTCACAGGCAGGCAGTCTGAGGAGCCTTTCCTTATGACACACACATCCCACCCGTTTCTCACTCCATCAACTGAAACGCAGCGTTTGCTTTGCTGATTCTCCTTTCAGTGCATTTATGGCAGGCCCGGTGGCCCGTTGTTCACAAGAAGTGCCCTGGCTGCGGTTCTGCACCACCAGCAAAACCCAGAGTTCTACGATGAGGTAACGGCGCTGTCAAGGCACAGCACAGTCCCGCCAGTATTCAGAGAGACAGGAAATGCTTTTGCTCGTTACGGCAGAGTGCAGGAGACGCTCGATTCCATGCTGAAACCACAGCAGTAGAATTGGTGTTTGCCTTACGTATTTTTTTTTAACATCTTTGTTATTAAAAGTAAAGCCGCAAATTAATAAAAGGTAATTACTAATTGACCCTGTAGTACCAGCTACTATTCTAGCAGAGGTCCCTTCAGATTCATCCTTGACTTGAGAGCCCCGTTGTTTTCTAAAGGGGAAGGGGGGGTGGAGGGAGGGAAGCTGCAGTCCAGGTGTGATTTATGGAGATGAGTAAATCGTAAAGAAATAAACAAAAACCAAGCTCATCGTTGAGCATAGATAGTTACTATTGAACCTACGAACCATCCTGTCTACTGGCGGATTTTCTCCTATGGAATGGTTTACCCTTGAACTGCTGGAGAGCCACAGGGCTGGCGTGCTCTTGGAGTGACCTAAAATTAATGTGCGACTTTTGATTTATACAGAACTTACTTACTACCCTGATGTTGACTGGAAGGGTCTTATCAACAGCACAGTAGTTATTATGTACGCTGTATAGTCTGCATATGACGAAAATACATGAGGACTCTTTATTGCCATGTTCAGTTTTCAGGAGGGAGACTCTGTTAGAATTCTAGACAGGTTCTGCGACGCTGAACTCACTGCAGGAGCAATAGGAGGCGGCTTTTTAAGTCACTTACGGCTTGTTTTGCCATTAGCTGATAGAGTTGTTACTTAGCGTGTAGCTTCATGTTTCCTTTGGCTGTGAACATTGCCAGCCATCTGTTTGTGTGCATACAATTCTGATAAATCTGATGTCAGTAATCAGTATGTGCAGATTTCATGGTAGCAAGTTGGGCACTAGGGAGACAGATAGCTGAGTTAGGTAAATGCTTGCTCCAGAAGCATGGTGACCTGAGTTCAAATCCTTGCCCCAGTATAAGAATCTGGGCGTGGTCACACGTGCATGTGTAACTGGGAGCTGGGGGCAGGTCCAGGCAAGAGGACCCTGGGCCTGCTGATGCCAGCCTGTCTCTGGGCTCAAGGAGATGCCATGTCTCACGGGAAGGGGGGAGGACTCGCATCCTCTGGGTTCCCCGCACGTTGGGTGTGTTCTTTTGCTCACCTGTGTGCATGTACCACCTGCATGTACTGCAGGTGACACAGAGAGCCCCAGGTATCACTTTTACCTATATATTTCATGTACTCACAAATACCTTTTCTTTTTTTTTTTTTTTTTAACCTTTTGGGTAATATGGTTTCTGTATGAATTTTTCAAGTGGTTGCATTATCTCCCACCAAAAATAAGACATAAACAAAAAGCCAAATTCCACATAGGATCATGGTGTGGCACATTGAGAAGTGTGTGCTTAGCATGTGTGAGGTGCTAGGTCTAATTCTTTGAGCCAAAAGCCAAAAGTAAACCCAAGGCTCCACGTATGACACCCATGTAGCTGAGAGCCCCATCGTCCAAGGTCAACGGTAGTCCAGTGAAACGGCTGTGTATGAAGACATGTTCAGCCCCAGCGTTTCATGCCTCCAACTGTGTTGTTTGTATCGTGGCGTCTGTTTTCCAAATTGCTCATCCCTGAAAGCAACACGAACCATTCCCCAGTCAGTGAGTTCAGAATCCGTCTCTCCTTGGGGTCATTGACAGCTTGGGTGTGCCTGCGTTTAATCGTAGGGAGAGTTTGGAGAGCAGACACCTACATTCGAGTTGGGCGGCATGCACCTGCTCCCCCAGGGACGCTGGCTGCCGTAGGATGTCAGCAAGTTTGTTCTTTTGCCTTTGCAGATCAAGATAGAATTGCCAACCCAGCTCCACGAAAAGCACCATTTGCTGTTCACGTTCTTCCACGTCAGCTGCGATAACTCGACTAAAGGAAGCACTAAGAAGAAGGACGCTGTTGAGACATTAGGTGGGAATCCCGTCTCCGCCGCGTGGCTGTTCTGTTGCTGCTGTTGTTATCATTTGCATGTCGGAGGGTTTTTTTTTTTATTGTATTTTGATTCTTAATTGATTCGTCCTTTAGCAAAAGCGTTGCTTTGGCGGGTTTCCAGGTGGCGTGAAGCTATCACGCCTGGATTGCCTATGTAAATTGCTAGTTTCTGACAACAGAGGTGATCTCAAGGCCTTCCAGTCCTTGCTTTGATTGATAGTGGCAGTTGCTGCCCGGCGTGCGGTGGCTCCTTCGGAAGGATGTGGACTCACAGTGGATTTTCTTGTTCTTTCTTCTGCACAGTTGGCTACTCCTGGCTTCCCCTCCTGAAAGATGGAAGAGTGGTGACAAATGAGCAGCACACCCCTGTCTCCGCTAATCTTCCGTCTGGCTACCTTAGCTACCAGGAGCTCAGCATGGGCCGGGTATAGGATTTTAAGATCGGTTCATTTTAACCCAATTTCATCAGAAGGCATTAAAGAATGGCTAAAAACAACAATAGCACGCGGGCGCACACGCGCGCGCGCACACACACACACAGAGCACACAGGATTTTTATGCCCTTAACAGTTGGTTTTCTTTATTCATTTTGAAGTAAATGTGTGCAATTTTAGAGGCTGCTTCAGATGACATGCAGTGCATTTTATAAGCCTGGACTGGCAGCGCCATGACAGACAGGCCCAGCATGAGTCTGTCTGGGAATAGCATCTCAAATAATGACGAGTTCTCAGTTCTAGTCTGATACAGATCCTGAGAATCAAATCTTTTCCTCGTGATTGTCCGCTCTGTCTAGTGTTACCTTCATTGCTTCTCAGAGCCCTGACCTCAGGTCTGCCTAAGATGCTCATGAAGCCAGGCACCGTGGTGAGCACCTTTACTCCCAGCACTCGGGAGGCAGAGGTGACTCTGATTTTGAGTCTTCCTGGTCTACATAGAGAGTTCCAGTCAAGTCAGGGCTACATAGCGAGACCCTGTCTCAAGAACATAAAGATACTGGAGAAGTAGAATTCATTTCCACTGAAATGGCCCGTCATCTTAGACATCTTAGAAAGCCCAGGAGGAAAGGCTGTGGGCTGAGGGGGAGAAACTGGCCCAGCACAAATGCAAACACAGCTTCATTCTGCCGTGGCCAGGTGCAACTCTCCAGCCACCAGAGCCCTCGGAGCCCTCAGCCCTCATAGAAGGCTGTGTGCAAACGGAGATAGCTAATCTGCCGGGACCTTCTCCCCATTTTTCTTTTCAGCATTATGGTCCAGAAATTAAGTGGGTGGAAGGAGGCAAGCCTCTGTTGAAAGTTTCCACTCATCTGGTGTCCACGGTATACACTCAGGTATGGGTCAGCCTTATCATTGCAGTGATTATTATGTGACCAAGTTTATGTAAAACAGAATCCTGATGCCCCTTGAATGTACTTTTACACTATAGACCTTTGGAAAAAGTACAGGAAGGTGCTTATGTATGCAGGAAAGAAATTTATGTCTGACCATTTTCCAACAGTTTTCCTCTGTTGGAGAGTCCTTTAGATGTCGTTTGCACATGGTCAATTTTATAATCTTAAAAAACATTCACGGGGCCGGATAGATGGATGGCACGGTGCTTAAGAGCACCCAGTACGAAGTCTTGAGGGCCAGAGTTCCGATTCCGTGTAACAGACCGAGCGCTCTTCACCGTCCGGGTGGCTCGGAACAGCTGGTGTAGGATAGTGGGCAGGAAGGCCATCGTCACGTCCTTCACAAGGGTCTGCTGGCTTCCAGCTCTGTGTTTAAGGAGGAAAAGCCCTGCCTGAAAGGCAGGCAGAGTGGTAGAGGAGGACTCCCGGTTCCTTTCCGGCCTCCTCACAGACGCTGGTGTGTGAAACCCCTCACACACGTACTCAGATGCGTGGGGATGCACACAGACAGGGAGAGAGACGGATAGTTGTAAGCCATTGATGCTCGTTCCCTGAAGCAGCATCTCCTCTTTCTAGAAGCATATACTAACTGGCTTTCTCTCCCCCACCCCACCCCCCAGGATCAGCATTTACATAACTTTTTCCAGTACTGTCAGAAAACGGAATCTGGAGCCCAAGCCTCAGGGAATGAACTCGTAAAATATCTTAAGGTACCAGATGGCTTTCTTAGTCACTCTTTTAAATGACTTTGGAAACAAATTGGGTTTGCTTCTTGGAGGTGGGTGTGGTTACTGCCCCCTGGAAGCTTGTGTGCAGATGCTCCTATCTGGACGCCTTAGAACCTGGGCCACAGTGAAGTCAGGAGTAGGTCTGCCCCTGCCTGCCTGCTCGGTACTCCCCGTGTTCTCCCTTGAGAACAGTCTCTGCTGCACGCACCAGACACCGACCTTTGCTTGGTTGTGCACCGGCTGCTGAACCCAGGAGAAGCTGTCCCGGCCCAGCCTGTTGGGTGCTACTATAGCAGAATGCCCGAGGCTGTTCCTAAAGAACAGAAAGTATTTATTTTCTCACAGTCAGAGGGCTGTGAGCGGATCAAGACGAGAGTCGGGTGGTAGAGAGGAGGGGAGGGAGCCAAACCCACGCCTTCCATAAGGAGCCCACTCTAGCAATCTCAATGATTCCTTCGTGAAGGTTGAGCCCCGTGGCCTGATCACCTCTCCTTAGACCCCTGCTCTCGCTGATTGTGTATCGGGGATTAAGTTTCTATCCCGAGCTTTGAGAAGGACACTCTTAAATCCTAACAGTCCTGAGAAATGGGGTGTGGACTCATATTTGGTCTAATCAAGAAAACGCAGCCTACGAACTTAAAAACTGAACACACTTGCCCAGTATGACCATTAGCCTCCACCCGTCCTGGCTACCGCCCCTCCTGGTTCCTCCCTGCCTCTCTCTCTGCTTTTGTGTTGACCTCGGTCCACCGTGTGCTCCCTGTTAAGAGCCTTCTTCCCCCACACCCTGGAACATCTCCACTGATCCTGCAAGTCCGTTCTGCATGCCCTCAGCTTCCCATGCATGCGAGAGAGTTCTTCCGCCCGTATCTGCAATGAAGTGGATATTGCCTTATAACTCGTGGGGCGTGGTGGCACGCAGCTGTTGACCTAGGCGCTTGGGAGGCTGCAGCGTGAGGGTCACCGACAGCCATGAGTTCCAGCTCAGCCTGGGCCACATAGCAGGACCCCGAATAACTGAAATAAAATAGATTGAGAGAACAAAACGTAACCTGTCTCACCATTCCGTGTGCAGAGTCTACATGCCATGGAAGGCCATGTGATGATCGCCTTCCTGCCCACCATCCTAAACCAGCTGTTCCGAGTCCTTACCAGAGCCACCCAGGAGGAGGTTGCAGTCAACGTGACTCGGTAAGGGGGGGGAATGGGGGATGGGTGGACGGACCGACGGACCAACCCACACACGCCCTTCTTCCCTTCGATCCGTTCACGCCTGGAGCCTATCTGGGATCTAGTGTGTGCTGATCATCACCCTGGAAAGGCGTCTTCTAATCTCGCCCAGAGGCACCCTGTCTGACTCCTCGCCTTAAGTGGCGACAGCATTGCCATTGTTCTGCTTGCTGTGACGATGACAAAATGTCCCTGTGCCCATGCTGCTACTCATTGCTGTGTTCATTCCTGTGGTGTAGGGTCATCATTCATGTGGTTGCCCAGTGCCATGAGGAAGGATTGCAGCGCCACTTGAGGTCGTATGTTAAGGTATGTAAAATAAACAAGTCAAGCTGCTACAATCACTTGCAACTGTGGCTCTCCAAGTCTCCTTCCCAAGACCTTTTCCCTGGCAGGCCTTGTTATTTAGGGGTGCGTTCGGAATTTAATGCCTACATGTTCTCCCCTCCACCACCACCAAGGCTTGTACCTGGACGGGGGAGGGGGGAGTTGGAAAAGAGGCAGCCATTCCTCCACTTGCTGAATTCCACCGTGTAAAAGACGAGTGTATCCCAACTGGGAGGGGAATGAAAGGAGAACTGTTTTAAGTGATCTCGGGTAGATGTCTTAATACATTAGCAACCTCTGTATGCCTTTTTAGGCCACCCAAAATTCCCAGCATTCCTGCTGCTTTTGAGGCTGGAAGGTTAACTCTGGCCGCGATCACATAGAAAAGGCTGTGTGGAACAGCATGAGATGTCGTTGTGATAAATAGCTATGGGGTCTTGATACGTAGTGTTAAATGAGCATAACGGCAAACACCATTAAAAAGTGTGAATTTGGCTTCTCCCGGACCTGTTACTGTGTCCTGTGACGCGTTCCTGGACGGTCCCGTTACAGACGGGATGGTGTGCTGGATGGGCTCTAAACGGATTCGGATGGTTATCGTGCTTTGGATGGGTCCCTGGAGACGTCCTGGACTCACTCTTTCTGTCACGTGACAGTCACCCTGCCCGCCTCCGTTTCCATCCCTTCTCCCACCCTTGGATGCACCGCAGTCCCCATCCCCATTCTCAGGAGCCTTACAAGCTTTCTGCCCCTCAGCTTCAAAGAACCGGCCAAGTAAAGGCTCTTTCTGGTTTTTTTTCAAAGTTTGCCTATAAGGCTGAACCGTATATTGCGTCTGAATATAAGACGGTGCACGAGGAACTGACCAAGTCCATGACCACCATTCTCAAGCCTTCTGCTGATTTCCTTACCAGCAACAAACTTCTGAAGGTAAGATGGGACAGCCTGGATGCGTGTCTCTCGTCTCATCTGCTAAAGCAACAACAAATCACTGGCTGATGAGGGGCTGGGCGGGGAAGGGCCATGCGTGGGTACTGAGAGTTCCTGAGGAACAGAAGCTCCCCAGCACAGCTGCATAGCACGGTGAGGACAGGAGACGGTAGCATACTGTGTGTGCAGCTTCCTTTTATTTCTAGGACTGTAAAGAAATGAAAAACATTTAAGTTGGATGTACCAGGGCATTAAATGTTGCCCCAATAATGACACCATTTTCATGTCCCAGTTAAGTAAATTGAGAGCCGGCTGTGGTGGCACATGCCTGTGGTCCCAGCTACTCAAGAGTGTAAGTAGGAAGGATTGTGTAGTAGTCAGTCTTCTGTTGCTATGAGAAACACCATGACCAGAGGCAACTTCCTGAGCAAAGTTCATTTCAGCTTTTGCTTTGATACGGTCAGAGTACATATGGTGGTGAATCTGACTGAGCACATCTTCAGACACACACACACACACACACACACACACACACACACACCCAGACAGAGAGAGAGATACACGACACAGAGAGAGAGACACACACCAGACAAAGATACACACACACATACACACACACACACACACACACACACACACACACACACACACACGACAGAGAGAGAGAGAGAGAGAGAGAGAGAGAGAGAGAGAGAGAGAGAGAGAGAGAGAGAGAGAGAGAGAGAGAGAGACACTTGGGGCAAGGCTATAAACATCCAGTGATGTACTTCCTCCTTCAAGGCCACACCTCCTAAAGACTCCATGACCTCCCCGAACAGCTCCACCAACTGGAGACCAAGTCTTACAGCCTGAGTCCGTGGGGAACATTGTTCTTTGATACACTGATACATTGAACATGTATCTGAAACTGTATGGGGGGGGGAGTTTTTGCTAATTAACTCTTTTCAAAAGCCAATAAATTAAAACTAGTTATGGTGTCTCACACCCATGACCCCAAAACTGGGGAGGCAGGTTGAGGGTCCTCTCTTGTGTTATGAGTTATGATCAGCATGAGCTGAGACTCTCTCAGAGAAAAAAATAAAAATATAAAAGTGAAGGAAAGGAAGAGTTAAATTCCACGGCCTAATCAACTAAGCCTATTTGTGTGCGTTTATAGACAGTTGCTACCGACACTGCTAAATCTGTGTGATCAGAATCCGTGCTCCGGGTCTCGAAGAGAGCTGTAAAGAACGAGTTAGCATATTTAATGTGGTGTCGCCCTCTACTGAAGTCAGGGGGGGCACGACACTGATAAAGATAATGAAGGCAGTGTCCCTTCACTGTGGGGAGACCCGGACAATGACGGGGCTTCTGCTGCAGAGCTGTTGGGTCTCCAGGGCAGACATCTGCCACCCGCCCTTGGATCTGACGAGTCTGCCAGAGTCCGGTGTGTTTTAAGGTCCACACTTGCCTCTCCTGGCTAATGTTGTCAGTGCAGGAGAGTTCACCTTCCTAACTGTGTGTCATCTCTGTGTTTTTTTCTTCCTCTTAGTACTCTTGGTTTTTCTTCAATGTGCTGATAAAATCCATGGCTCAGCATTTGGTAGAAAACAACAAAGTAAAGGTACGTTACTCCAGGGGTGGGGGGGTCGTTTGTGGTGGGAAACGCCTCTCGCCGGGTTGATGGTCCACAGCTAGCTGTGTTTTATGTGCGCCACGGTCAGTAAAATGTTCGACAGCCCTGCCAGGGAAGGACAGTTTTTGCATGAAGAAACCGAGGCTGAAATGCTTGAGTTATTTGCCCCAGCCCTGCAGTTAATGAGTGGAAGGATTGAGTTAGGCAACATGCCCAGTGTAGACGGAGTTTCTGTCCTGCATGGTCCCGCAGCCCGTTGTTGAGAATGAACACACAGGGGCTTATAATGTTTGGCCAGCGGCTGAGGCTTCTTACTGGCTAGCTCTCTCTTAATTATGAACCCATTTCTATTTAACTATACATTGCCACGAGACTGTGGCTTTCCCATAATGCTCCAGCAGGTTACTCCTTCCGCAGCCGCCTACAGTCAGCGTTTATTTACCAGCCAATCACAGAAGCATATATATATATATATATATATATATATATATATATATATATATATATATTCACAGCATACAGAAGGACATCCCCCATCAGTCCAGCTCCAAGGCCTGGGTTGCTGGCTGCTTACTAGGTTATTAAATCCAAAGGGAAGTGTGCCTTTTTGTTTGACTAGCTTGGAAATCTGCAAGCCTTGGTGTAAAATGCCATCATCTGGTGTTTATCAAGTGTCTTAACCATGGTGGATGTTTCTGTCTGCAGATGGTTGAGAGTATCACCAGCCGCTGAGCCTCCAAAACCGAATTGTAGATTCTGATATGTGTAGGCTGTTGTTCGGCCTGGGCCCCCACCCATTCAGGCTCAAATAAATACACCGGGCTTCTGTTATCTATTACCTGTTCAGCTGATGGCTCAGGCTCCTTCCTGGCTAGCTCCCTCTTAATTATCAACCCCTAACTATTAATCTATGTATTTCTGCATGGCCTTATCTCACCAGGGAATGCCCGGCGAGTCCTACATGGTGTCTCCTCCTTTTCCCTGCCTTCTCCTTGTCCGGTAGTCCTGCCTGTATTTCCTGCCTGGCTACTGGACAATTAGTGTTTTATTCATCAACCAATAAGGGGAAACATACATACAGAAGAACGTCCTCATCACGTAAGCTCCGTTTCTCTGGGGCAGATAGGCGTAGTCTCAATGTCTCCTGTCCAGAGCCTCCTTTGGGGGTACCTGGGTGTGTGTGCTTATGTGACTGTGTCCTTGGTTCCCACTGACACTTTTGGTCCCTTTGTTCTCATGAGGCTCGTTCCCCCGAACCGCTGGTCTTGTCTCCAGACAGGTTAGGATGTGGCCTTCGGTCTCTCTGGGGAGAGTCATGACAGCGTCTACGAATTCCTAATGTGGGACACACAGTGACAGTGTCCCTCTCTGTCTGGTGACTGGACGAGCAGCTTCTGAGACAGGAGTTGGGAGATGTCCTTGTGGCCCTAAATGGTGGCCCTGGTGCAGCTGAGGGTGTGACTGAGAACAGGAGGAGCCTGTGTGAGCTTGCTTGTGGGGGCCCCTTCGAGTGCCTGTGTTGTGATCTCATGGTGGGAGAGAAAATCCCTGAGGAGGGGACATCAGAGGCCCAAGACCTTGGCCTTTTTTGCTCAAGGCTCTGGTTCCTCAGAAGTGGCCTAGGCGAGAGCCACCAGAGTTTGCCGGCCAGAGAGTTTGGTGGCCCAGAACCAGCGTACTTCACCTGTTGGGTGGGCATTGGCCCTCGCCAGCTGGTTTCTTTGTTTGTCTTTTGTTTCTCAATGCAACTCAAAGGTTTTGATTGTTGGTGCGCAGGGAGATGCCAGGTGGAGAGAGGGCTGTGCTTGCCTTGCACAGAGATGTGCACCCTCTAAATCCACACCAGGGGAGAGTCGAGTACCGTGCGGCCATTGTGCACGCTTCCTTACACGTACCAGGCGATTATATTATTCTTCTTCAGTGAAATATGTCACACGCAACAGGACTGTAGCCGGGGTTTTTCCACTGTTGCCGCCGTAGAGAAACCTCGGGATTAGACATGCGTTTATTCCCCAGAGTAAAGAGGCTGGCAATTCTAGGCCAAGGTTTCCGTGGGGCTGACCCCTCTGAGGTCTCTGCTCTGCTATGGGTAGCTGCTTCTGCCGCAAAGGTTCATGTCCTGTGATAACACCTGTCACGTCAGATTGTCACCCTGATGACATCACTTCTCCTTAGTCTCTTTTCTGAAGACCCCACTGGGATATTTCCGGAGTGCCACAGCTTAAGCATACGTATGGGCTGGGGTGACCACTCAGTGGGTGAAGTGTTTGCAATATGGAAGCATAGGTCCTGAGTTCAAATCCCCAGAGCCCCTGGAGAGCCAGGCCCGATAGCACATCTCTACAATCCCAGCGCTGTTGTAGTGAGACAGCCTTGCCTCAAACGAGGTGGACAGCCAGGGCCGATGCCTGAGGGTTGTACCTTGGACAGCACATACATGTTGTGGCACACATGTGGCTACACAGGGTTGGGGCGTGCAAGCACTTAAAGGGGGGAAAAACTCATTCTCAACATAGGAATTAGGGAGTATAGTTCAACATACAAAAGAAAGAGAAAGAGAGAGAGAGACAGAGACAGAGAGATAGAGAGACAGAGAGACAGAGAGAGAGAGCCCTGAGATATTTTGACTGTATTTTGAGTGTATCTGTTTTGCTCAGCAAATAACCCGGCAGTGTTGTAAGATTAAAGGCGTTTAGGCGGGACAAGCACTTGCCCCTGAGTGGCCACTTAGCCTTGAAATGACCCTGCAGCCCCTGCAGCTGCTCGTGGAGGCTCCTCCGTCCACCATCGCCGCCTCTCAGCAGGCCCCACACACCTGTGCTCGCAGAAACTGCCTGTCTTTGGAGCTGCCATCTTTTCCCTGCCTTAACTGTGTCTTCGTCCTAACGCAATATTTAGAGGGTGATTCTTAGACGTCTTCAGAGACATCCTCTGTGCCGGTGTGCCTGCTAAGGGCTCTGGCTGGCCCAGGTTAGAGTATGGACCATGTCAGAACCAACTGATGCAGATTTAGGAGCCCCTCCTGACACCTTAGAAGGCTTACGTCTTCCAGTTTAGCCCTGCCTGGCTTGTGCTAGAGGTTCCATCCTCCTTCCTACAGGCTACCCATCCATCCAGGCCTCCTGACACAAAGCTGTGACTGCCGTGTACATGTACACACACGCACACACACACAAACACACCACATGCCACATACCACATACACACACACACACACACACCACATGCCATGCACCACAAATATACACATACACACACACACACACACAAACACACCACATGCCACACACCACATACACACACACAACATACCACACACCACGCACCACACACACACACACACACTACATACCACACACCACATACACACACACAACATACCACACACCACGCACCACACAGACAGACACACACACACACACATACACACACACACACACACACACACACACACCACATGCCATGCACCACAAATATACACATACACACACATACACACATACATGCACACACACACAAACACACCACACACACACACACACACACACACACACACACTACATACCACACACCACATACACACACACACCACACACACACACACTACATACCACACACCACATACACACACACACCACACACATTCCCAGGTACTGACTCATCCTGCAGGTACCCTGGGCCTTGGGCTGGGGCAGGAGCCGATGCAGCTTTGGATGTTACTTTGGGGAACTAGCGTGTGGAGCTTGGTGGACATCTTCAGGGTACATCTGTATGCGTTCCTAATGGTAGATGGGTGACCCTGCCCACCCATGCTGGCATGAAATAATTAATGTCTAAACCACTTTGCTTTCTTTGAGTGCTGAACTGTGGCTGAAGGTGGCAATGTCTCCCCTTCCCTGTCCCCGGTCAGTCAGCTGCATTTGAGCCATTCCCCCAAGAGTGGCCAGAAGGTGGACCTATAGCTTCTGATGGCCCAGTGTGTGTGACTGAGCCTGACTGGGGCCATCCGAGAAGGTGGACCTATAGCTTCTGATGGCCCAGTGTGTGTGACTGAGCCTGACTGGGGCCATCCGAGGAGGTGGACCTATAGCTTCTGATGGGCCCGGTGTGTGTGACTGAGCCTGACTGGGGCCATCCCAGGAGGCGGGTGCTTGGAATTTACAACTAGTTTTTCAGGAAGGCGTAAAACCCCTGGCAGCAGGGCCGGCTGGGAGGTTCTTTTCTCCGAATCGCCAAATTCGTGGGCGATTATTTTGGGAACTGCTTTCTGTGACATAGGTGAGGTCTGTAATCCCCTCAAAGTTGCCTCCCACTTCCTCCCTCCCCCGCTGCATCAGCCCAAGTCCTGGTGTCCCACAGACATCCTTAAGAAAGCCCACAGAGCTAGGGAAGTGCTATTGCTTAGCCTTCATGCAAGCCAAGCATGTTTATTTAAAAAATGCACTGGGCATAGGCGGGAAGATAAGAAGATGCTGTGCGCTTTCCCTAAAGCAAATCTGAACACTCCCGAGCCTGTGTGACAGGCCGGATGTTACAACCATGCTCCCACCCCTCACGTCGTTATTTGTTAGCTACGGAATCAAGCTTGATGACGAAACGTGTGGAGATAGGGGTGAACTTTCCCTGGGTGTTGAAGCACGCCACAGTTGGGGGAGAGGAGAATGAGCCTCACGCAAAGGCAGCAGGTCATGCTCAGCGATGCCAACAGTCTGTGTAACAAATGAGTAAGAGGCAGAATCATTCATTCAACCCAGCCATTCCCTTCTCGGATCTTCCTGAAAGGGAATGAGAGCATGCAGCCACACAAGGCCCTGTGGGTGGATGTGTACGCAGCAGCTTCATCCACAATAGCCAAAACCTGGAAACAGCCCAACTGTGCATTGGATGGACAGACAGACAAATTGCTGGTGACTCATTATGATGGGATACCACTTAGTAATAACAAAAAAAAAATATTTTTTTCAAAAATATAGACAATGTAGGTAGAGTTTTCCCATCGCATCAGCCCATTTCCAAATAACCACACTGAGTCTTAATGTTAATTATAAATGCTCAGCCAATAGCTCGGGCTTGTTACTAGCTAACTCTTTTTCTTTAATTTAAAAAAAATTATTTTTTATTTTACATACCGACCTCAGTTCCCCCTCCCTCCCCTTCTCTCACCCTTCCCCACCCCCATCCACTCCTCAGAGAGAGTAAGGCCTTCCTTGGGAGTCAGCAAAGTCTGGTACTCCAAGGTGAGTCAGGACCAAGCCCCTCCCCCTCCCCCCCCTATCAAGGCTGAGCAAGGTGTCCCACCATAGGGAATGGGCTCCAAAAATCCATTTCATGCACCCAGGACAGGCCCTGGTCCACTGTCAGCGCCCCAACAGATCAAGCCACACAACTGTCCCCACATTCAGAGGGTCTGGTTCAGTCCCGTGCAGGGTCCCCAGCTGCCAGTCCATAGTCTGTGAGCTCCCACTAGCCTGGGTCTGCTGCCCCTGTGGTTTCCCCATCATGGCCTGGACCCCTCCCCTTGCTCGTAGGACCCCTCCTCCCTCTCTTCAGCTGAACTCGGGGAGCTCAGCCCAGTGCGTGGCTGTGGGTCTCTGCATCTGCTTCCATCAGTTACTGGATGTAGGTTCTGTGATGACAGTTAGGGTCGTCACTCATCTGAGGAATGAGTCTGGGAGGTGTGGACCCGGTCCTTAATTGTGGTGGTTATGCAACTCTGTTCATCTGTCAGAACTTGTCAGACTTTGCACTCAGATGGTCTGAATTTAACCAAGTGTAGTGCTGCATGCCTATAATTCCAGCCCTGGGGAAGGCAGAGTTCAAGTCTAGCTTGGGCTACAAAGCTAAATAAAGCCTGGGGGCGAGAGAGCTTGCCCGCTGGTTAAGAGTACTTGCTATTGTTGTAGAACCCCAGCCCCCCCCCGCTCAATTCCCAGCACCTGCAGGGTGTCTCAGAGCTGGAACCCCAGTTCCAGGGGATCTGACACATCAAAACCCTGGTTTTAACAGCAGTGCCCACAGGGGTGTGCGTGCCAGCAAGGCTGGGGCCAGGGCTGTGTCGTCACTCTGAATGGCACCTAGGGACCACACGTAAGCACGGCGTAGACAGATTACACGGTGTATGGGCTACAGGGGGCAGGTCCTGTGACTACAGCTGCTGGACAAGGAAACCTTTGCAGACAACACCCATTAGGACAGCAAGTGGCAGTGCCCAGGCCAGCGAGGGCACTGCAGAGGTGGTGACACGAGACCTGATGCCAGGCTGTGGCCAAGGAGAGGCATTTTGCTTGCCTGGGAAGTCTGTGTCGTGGGCGTTTCCCCTGTAGCTGTTTTTGGGCATTCCCGCTCTGCACGCCAGCCCATTATCACATTTATTTTTCCTTTCGGTTTATAGTGACCTCCGTAAAGGCTTCTAATTACCTCGGTCTTGATTACTTTAACTGCCTCCAAGTGTGTGTCTTACCACATAAAAGCGGCCTTAATTTGTTTCATTGTCAAAATAGAATCCGTTACTGTAGCTGTTTTGTTGCTGCCCGGAGGGTGTCCCACGGGCTTCAGAGCCCCCTCCTCCCCCTGCAACCATTGCCATATGACTGTTGACAGCATTACTGAAGGGCTGATGGGTAAATTGCCCATCACTCATCAAAAAACTTACGGTAGAGACTCACCCAAGAATCACAGGGTAGAGAGCGGGCTGTAACGAATTTTATGTTACCAAGAGTTCAGCTTGAGCCCCCGCCCACACACTCACTGAGTCCGCTCTGGTGGGGAAGGCTGTTTTTTGCTTGCTTGTTTTTAAGACATCACTACTACATGACTCTGAAGCAAAATTTGCAGTACCTCTCTGTTTTCATCTGACACCTTAATAATACAGCTTTTCCCCAAAGTGTCGTTTTCTCGGAATGTAAATAAGGCCCCCTGTACTGCAGCAGCTGATGGAGCTTCTCAGACTTGGGGGTGGGTATTGTTTGGGTTATTTATTTATTGATTGATTGATTGATTGATTGATTGATTTTTTTTTTTAAATTCTCAAACTCTCTCCCGTTGTTTGTTTTTAGTGTGATGCGTGTGCAAAAGCAAACAGACAAACAAAACCTATGCTATATGTCCAGCAGACTTTCCCGCCTTGTAGGACTGGCCAGCTGTTTTCCCACGGCGTTATATAACTAGCTCTTACTCCCTACATTGGTCACGCACTAGCGTTACAATTTAGATGCTTGGTTTGGTATTCTTTCTGGCAGGGATACTTCATAGCTAATACTGTCATATGCCGTCCAGGGCGTGTATGTGTGACAATGCCATTTTTGGTGGTGATACTGGTTTGTGGGTTTCCTGTCCATGACAGTTTTTTTTTTTTTTTTAAATCCTTATTGCCTCGGTTTGTAGCTGTTGAGTCAGCCCAGCTGTGAAGGCCAGCAATGTTACTCCGAACTCCACTGTCCCAGGATTGGTCATCTTGAGTAGGAGGCAGTCTTGCCTGACAGTGAGTCAGCTTCTGTGTGGATTCTGGAAGCTAAGCTGACCATCTGTTGGTGTTGCTAAGTTTTTGAGACTTGGCTAAATTCATATTCACATAACTTGATCCTACCACGCTGTGATCTTGAGTATGTGTATTTAGAAAAGGCTGTTACAGGTCGATTTGGACTTTGAGCTGGTTAGCATTGGCTTCCCCGTTTATAAACCAAGGTGCTCCCTTCCCTTGGCTACTGGAATTAAATCCGTGGAGGCTTTAGTGGAGGCTTTAGTGGAGGCTTTAGTGGAGGCTTAGTGGAGGCTTTAGTGGAGGCTTTAGTGGAGGCTCTAGTGGAGGCTCTAGTGGAGGCCTTGGCTTAGCCCCCTGAGCTTCACCTGTAAGAAGCTGTGTTTGTGGAGTCAGGGAGGATGCACCGTGGTCTCATCGGGCAGAGGACTTTGGTAGACCTGGGTAGGAATCATTCGAGTTGTGTGACTAAGTTGTGCATTTACCTGCCTGCCCCTCACCGCCCATTCCGTGCAGAACAAGTCAGAAGGATTGAGAGGAACGTGCCAGAGTGCGTGAGGTGCAAGGGCCTGCCATGCAGACGATGTGTGATAATGAATGCAGCTGACTGCTAAGTACTCAGCACGTTTTTTGATACGCATTGAGGGACAGACCATTATGTGAAGTGATGTGCAAGCAGAAGACCGCCGTGCCTCATCTGTATGAATGCACTCCTTGAGTGCTTGGAGCTTAAGCTGAGCTTAAGCCCGAGAAGGGCCAGCAAGATGCCTTGGGGAGGGAGCAAAGGCTTTTACCGCCAAGCCTGATGAGCGGAGTTCAGTCCCTGGGACACACATGGTAGGAGTAGAGAAAGACTCCTACTAATAGTTGTTCTCTGACCTCCACACACACCTGCTATAGAATGTGTACGTGTGCAGGGTCTCTCACACACACACACACCCACTGTAGAATGTATACACATGCCTAAGCACGCTCACGCACGCGCACACACATGTATACACATGCACGCACGCACACGCGCACACGCACACATGTATACACGCACACACACGCACACACATGTATACTCACACGCGCACACGCACACGCGCACACGCACACATGTATACGCGCACACACACACTGGAGAATGTATACACATGCCTAAGCACACTCGCGCGCACGTGCACACATGTATACACACACACACGCACACTTGCACACACGCACACTTGCTTGTTAAATCTTGAAGAAAGAATATAACAGTGTCTGAGAAACGCTAGCCCCAGCATCAGCGGAAGTGCGGGCTGCTGCCCTTTTCCTGTCTAAGCTGTCGCATCAGAATTTCTGTCCTCATTTATATAAGCTACCAAGTCTCTCTTTGCCTCATCAAAGCCGTTCCAAATGTTTGACAAATTTGAGCACTTTTTGAGTATAATTTCACATAGTGTACTACAATTTGATTTTTTTAAATTGGGTTAAATTTTTTTTTTTTTTACTTCCCAGAAGTGTTAAGAAATAGTGTATTGGAAACTTACTTTTCAGCAGACTTACTAGATTGCATTAGAAAGAGTATACCTCACTATATCCAACTGCAAACAAGTTAGGTTGGAACTCTGTTCTGTTCTGTTTTAATGGACTTGGAGCTGACATTACTCCATCTCTAAGTGTTACAACTTCAAACATCATAAATGTTTGCTGTGAATCCCTTCCAGCTACTACGAAACCAGAGGTTTCCAGCCTCCTACCATCATGCAGTGGAGACCATGGTGAACATGCTGATGCCACATATCACACAGAAGTTCCGAGATAACCCGGAGGCGTCTAAGAATGCAAACCACAGCCTTGCCGTGTTCATCAAGGTGGGGGCCTCCGGGGGGGAGGGGGGGCCGGGGGCGGGCGTCCCCTGCGGTGGGCCTTACCCAGCAGAGTAGCAATGGACGTGCTCTGACAAGTAGAGGGCATGTGTTCCTGTCACGGCATGAACTAGGAACAGTGAATGCTGGCTGGGAGCCAGGGTCCTGCACCCGTGGGCCTCGGCTAATGGCCCTTGCCTTGTTGGCCTGCAGAGATGCTTCACCTTCATGGACAGGGGCTTCGTCTTCAAGCAGATCAACAACTACATCTGCTGCTTTGCTCGTGGAGACCCCAAGGTAGGGAACCTGGCCTTGGGCACTGTTGCTTCAGTCTGGCTGCTGTCTCTCAGTTCTGAGTTTTCTGCCAATCCCTGGAGGAAGCTCATTCCCCCCTTGGATTTACTGGCTCTCACCTGTATGCACACACGTGTTAGGGGTTGAGTAGCCCTGAACGAGGAAAGGCCATGCCTGATGGCGTTTGCCCTTCCACACCTACACTGACTGAGCAACCAAAAGCCCGTGCCGCCGTGTGATCATTTGCCAAGACCGGGGAAGTAACCATGTGGCCTTTCTCACAGAATTATCTTTATTGCCTTCCCGTTTGCCGGTGTTTTTTAGTTGTGTTGAATCTGTGTAATTGCAAGCTACTTGAAATCCTTTTAGACGCGAGGAGCATAAATAATGAATGCCGTAAAGTCTGCTGACGGCATCATCTAATGAAGTGTGTTCTTGTTTTTTTTTTCATTTTTTTTTACACAAATGCCTTCAGCCATCCTAACATCTATAAAGAAACGGGCCAAGGAACTGGCACTAATAGCTTGGGTACTTTGCTTCTAATAGGTTTATTAGAATTCAATAGCCAATCTCCAACGACGTGTTCACGTCTACGCATTTCTTCTTGCAGACTCTCTTTGAGTACAAGTTTGAGTTTCTCCGCGTGGTGTGCAACCATGAACACTACATCCCTTTGAACTTGCCTATGCCGTTTGGAAAAGGCCGGATTCAGAGATACCAAGGTAATCTGTCTCTACATGGCACACTTTCTTACAAAGAGAACTCTATCATTTGTAAAAAGAAGAAAAAAAAGATTGATTCAGATTTAATTCTTTTTGATTCTATTCATGGATGAGTGTCTTGTGTGTGTGTGCGTGCGTGTGTTTCTATATCCACAGTCACTGATAGAATCTTACTTAGAAAGTGGCTTTTCAGCAAACCTAGAGACAACCGTACAGATGAGGGCAGACGCGAAGCTTTTCCGGGTTTGTCAGACGTAGACACCGTGCCTTGTTTTTCATCTTTAAATTCCTTTACTTGACTGTCTTATTTACTGCGCTTGTCTTTGTTTTGCTCTCCCCTCTTGTAAATTAGCTTTTCTTTCACCACCTGTGGAGTCGAAGGACACTCCTGTAGGTAGGTGTGGGGCAGAGGCTCGTCCTTTCGTTTTCCTGCAGTTTAAAAAGAGAAAGGAATGCAAGTGGTCGCTGGACTGCTTCCTACACTATCATTCAGGCCCCTCTGCGCCTCCCATCAGGTTTAAAATTTCTGACGAGTGGGTAAATTTGCTGTCCGTGGAGACGGGACGTTGCTCTCACACTTCAGACTCGGGGTGTGCTCCTGGGCTGTCTCGGTTCTCCAGCATGCTGTTTCAGGAGGCAGAATAAGCAAAGCCACGCTGTACCCCCAAACCGCACCCCACCACTCGCACAGCCCGTGGGGGGGGTGAAGCACGTGGCTTTTTCCCGAGCTTTCTGTGTTTGCATGCTGCTCGGGGCCCTGAGTCTGGAGAGGTAAGAGTTCTGTCCATCCATCCACTTGTTGTCACGCACTGGACTCTAAGCCAGGCACAGCGAGACCTCAGACCACAGGGGAGCCCCAGCTGTAGCGTATAGTCTGCAGAAACTGTATTCGGTAAGCAGCTGAACGTGGTCGTTCTGGAGAGACAGATGTCCTTTCTTTCTACTGCTGAGCGTGCTCGGTAGGACTGATGGCGAGACTCGCAAGGAACCGTCCTTGGGACTGTCTTGGGCGATGGTGTCAGTGTGCGTGTGCGGACTTGGTCGTCTGTGTGCGTCCTGCAGTTTGGGAGCGTGTGTCCGTGTGTCACTGCTTTCATTGACCCGTTCAGTAGGCTTCGTGTCCGTCCTTCCCTCTTTTCCAGATGGGCGCTCTCCGCCTTGTCGTGGTGCTTGCCCATGGGTTACTGGCTTGGTTTGGTACATGTGCTTTTCATTTTAGTTTAAAGGAGACGGTTTAGAAAAGACTGCAGAAATCGTGCATTTGTTTAATGGAAGCAGAACAGGTAGGGTGTGTGCGCTTTTGTGTCATTTATAAAATACGCTGACTTCAGAATTAGGGCTGTAACAGGCATTGGTAGCCAGGGAAGGCATTTACCCGAGAAGTAAATGACGTCTGAACAAATCATATGTATTAATTCTCTAGTAATGTTTTATTTAAAACCCCATCTTCTGTAGTCCTGTTAGCACAGTAACTTCATTTTTAAAAAGTTTGTCACTAACATATTTTTAATGTGGTTGCGGTTGTGTATTCTGAAAAACGGGTACTGAAGCCAGTTCCACACTCAGAACCCAGGGCAGATATTTGTACTTCAGTTTGGTTTTCCTATTAGAATTTGAAGTGTTAAGGGCAGGGCAGCCTTGCAGAATCACCCCTCTTGCTGTGTGAGGCAGGCTCGTCACCTGTAGCCACACTTTGACAGTGGACGGGCGGAGATGGGTGACATTCCAGTGCTCTTGTCCTCAGAGACATCTCTGATGGGTGACACTCGTACGTGGCTCAGGCACCATCCGGCCCTCCTGAGCCTCCGTGCTCTCTGCCTCTTTATTTCAGATCTCCAGCTTGACTACTCCTTAACAGATGAGTTCTGCAGAAACCACTTCTTGGTGGGATTGTTACTGAGGGAGGTGGGCACTGCCCTCCAGGAATTCCGAGAGGTCCGCGCCATTGCCATCAGCATACTCAAGAACCTGCTGATGAAGCATTCTTTTGATGACAGATACACTTCGAGGGTGAGTGGCTCCCAGAGGAGGGGTGTATGCAGTGGTAAATGTCCTTTAAGTGCTGTAAGGGAAGTAACCAATTAAATTAATGCTGTTAACAGCTTTCTTTTCTTATGGGAAAAATCCATACAAAAGCAAGAGCCGATGTGATTCAATCTACCATGCCTCACTCAGAGCCAGAGAGCACAATTTCCATGTCTGTCTTTTTCCAGAGTCACCAGGCAAGGATAGCCACTCTCTACCTGCCTCTCTTTGGTCTGCTCATCGAAAACGTCCAGCGCATCAACGTGAAGGATGTTTCACCCTTCCCTGTGAACCCAGGCAGTGTACGTGAGCGGATCTGCTGGCTACACCTCTCAGTGTCCCTGGGGCTGCTATAACAGAGTGTGCTATGACTCAGACGGTGGAGTTTTATTCCCTCACATGGAGAAGGAGGCTGCAGCCAGGGAGGGTGGTTCCTCACATCTGGCCTTGCTGGTAGCAGCTGCTGGCTTTGCCTCTGTCTCCACGCTGTGTTCTGTCTTTCTGAGCCTACCCCCTTTCCTTTTCCTGTAAAGACGCTAGGGGCTGAGGTAAGGGCTCCCTCAGTATGAACTCTTAATGTACCATCCTGTTTATATGTGGAAAGATACCATTTTCAGGTATGATAACACTGACGCCCCAGGTAGACATGAGTTTCAGGGGACACTACTCAAGCCATGTCACCCTCTACCCTTATTCTGCTAACATCATACTGCATGACACCCACGGGAAATCACATTCCTTCTCTAACAACTGTAAGATGTGTTTATTTTTAGTGTGTGTGTGTGTGTGTGTGTGTGTGTGTGTGTGTGTGTGTGTGTGTTGCCCACATGTATGTGTGCCTTGAGTATGCAGCACCTGTGGAAACCCAAATAGGTTATCGGCTCTCCTGGAACTGGATTAGAGGCAGTTGTGAGCTGTCATGTGGGAGCTGGGACCCCAACCCAGGTCCCCTAGAAGAGTGGCCAGTGTGCTTAATCATTGAGACATCGATCCAGTCCTGGGAAATGACACTTCTGACTAAGATGGAGTCAGTCAATACACCTTAGACCCTGGCTCTGTTAATAGTCTAATTCCATCTCAACAAAACACTCGTGGTGGCACGTGCCTGTTTTCCCAGCACTCAGGAGGTCACGGGAGGATTGCAAGCTCAAGGCCAGCCTGGGCTACATGTTGCAAACCAAGGAATCCGGCTCATGGAACAAGAAGCTGGTGTAGCCCTGGCCTTTGTCCGTCATTGCTCATGTAGGGTCCGGGTTCTAGCTGGACCCCATGCTCATTCCGGGAAGAGCCGCCTCTTTAGTCCAGTTTCTCTCCATTAGCTGTAAGTCAGTGATGTCAGGAAGAGAAACATGGGGCACACGGGCAAAGAGCCATGCATAGAAAATAAATAAAGATTCTTGGAATCATCCTAGAATTCAACATTTTCAAAGCATGAGCATCTGATTCCTTGTTGTAACTAAACTGCAAAAGGCTTTTTCCTTATTAGCTTACAATGAAAAGCAGTGTTCACCGTGTGTGCATGTGTGTGTGTGCACGCGTGTGCGCGTGTGCATATGTGTGTATGCACATGTGTGCTGCACGTGTGTGGGTGTGCGCATGTGTGCGTGTGGGTGTGCGTATGCAGGTGCGTGTGGTGTGTGCACACTTAGAGAACAGACATCACCATCTTCCTCAGTCTCCACGTTGTCGGGGTACAATCGCCAGCTTGCTGACTAAAACACCGGTTGCCTGCAGAGCTCTTGCGATCTGTCGGTCTCTGCTTCTCACCCCAGTGCTGGGCCATAGACACACTCCACCAGGCTCTTTCGTGGTTGTTAGGAGTCTGAGTTCAGGTCTTTGTGCTTGGTCATGAAGCACTTTACCCAAAGTTGTCTCCTCAGCCCATTTCTAACTTTTAAAATTTATCAAAACTTCATAAACCAAAGGAAGTGGGAGTGTGTCCAGAGAGGAGATGGGCGGAACCAGGATGGGCGGACGCAGGCTCTGTCTGTCCTCACTTAGCGACCTTGCCTCCTGTGCTCTCCTGTGTCCCTCTGCCACCTCCTGTCGTGTGCCCTGCGTGCTTGAGATGCTGAACACGTTATGCGCAAAGATCATGAGGCTTGTCCAACCCTCTCTCACAGCCTCTCCTCGTCCCTTCGGCAGGTTGTGAAGGATGAGCCCCTTGCTGTGCCAGCCGGGAATCTGCTCATGACGCCGCAGAAGGGAAACACGCTCGACCACAGCCTGCACAAAGACGTCTTGGGCGCCATCTCTGGCATTGGTAATGTTCCTTGCTCTTACTGGCCTTGCCCTGTGTCACTCTTTAATCTCACCCGTCGTTAGGTTAGGGTAAGTTAGGTCTTGGTCTTTGTGCCTCGGACACTCCCCTGGTTGTGCTGTTTCGCCGCTGAAGCCTGTCAGGCACTGTGGTCTGGGTCACAGGGACGCAGAGCTCCTGGGGCGAGAGGAAGATTTGCGTGCGGTGCTGGTGAGCTAGATGAGGTGTGACAGTCTTGCTCGTAATTCTGAAGGAGGCAGTTTGTGGCTGGGATTTGATCCTAAAATTCGGTTCTCTCCGAGACCTTCTGTTCTGTACCCTTTTCCTCCTCCGCATGAAGAACGGCTCCACGGGAAGGAAAACAGATGGCATAAATCAAGACGCAAACGGAGAAGTCTGTCTGCGGGGAAAATGCACCCACTTATATTCTGACTAATTGAGCTGCAGCTTTATAAAGATGACGGCTATATGAACCGTGATAGGGATACACAGACACACAGGGATTTAATAGGAGGTTCACAGTCTGATTCTGTCTCCAGCTGCCCCTCTGCTAACCACACGTAGCATCACACTGTGGCTTCATGGCTACGCCACCCGTTCATGCTACAAATTCGTGGGGCAGGAAAACACAACTTTTATCCACTGGATCTACGGGGCTAAGGCATGCCTCCCCAGTCCGTGTTCTTACCTTCTCTGCTGTTAACGCGTCCTCTTACAGAGCAGGTGATGAAATGAAGGCGTTGTGACATTGGAAAGCCCGTGCTGATGTCTACAACTGTCCTACACCACCAATTGCAGTCCTGGGGCGCATTTGTTTTTATGGATAATTTACATGGTCATGTTCCCCACATACATACATACATACATACATACATACATACATACATGTTCCCCACATACATACATACATACATACATACATGTTCCCCACGTACATACATACATACACACATACACACATAGATGTGTCTCATAGATTAAAAGCTGATACATAGGAAATGCTGGGAGCAGAGGGAAGCCCACGGTAAATGTTCACAAGCCTCGACTGTTGCAGGACGTTTGGAGTTTCTGCCCTGCTCTGCACAGACACAGAGGCCCTACTGGGAGTAGGGATGTGGCCGTCAGAGGGTTTGGTTCCAACACCAGCTTAGCTCAAACAGGTGTGCTTCGCATCCCGGCTCCACCACGACCTGGTTGCCCCTTAGGAGTGTTTTAACTCCTGCGGCCTCTGTGTCCTTATCTCTAAGCCACCATTGTCAGGAATAAAAAGCTAGAGTGGAACCTAGAGTGGTTGCCATGGAAACGTGCCGCCGCCGCTGTAGCTAGCTAGCTTAGTTCGCGTTGTGGTGTGCCTTGGAATGCACTCTCGGGGCCAAACAGATGGAGTCCAAAGCCTGTCGTGTTTGGCCGACTCAGAGCTCTGTTCTCTCTGGCCAGTGCTTGGCGGGGCCACAGGTTAGCATTGCAGACTTGGCGGAAGCAATCCAGCCACAACGAGGGAATATTTGGCTCCTCCGAGTCTCTTATTCAGGATTCACAGTGTTCATGTCAGAGTATTCGGTGTTGGGGTTTGAGACTGCCTGGGAACCGCTGAGTATCCTTAGCTTGATGGGAATGGCGGGCCCGGCTTGCTGTGTGAGCATGGTGCATTGAGGAAAGGGCTGTGACTGGTCTCTTCCCTTTCTTTATTGAACCTGCACACCCAAACCCACTTTCCCAGAAGGCGACCCCAGCAGCGTTCTCTCTAGCCTTGGCTCTGTCTGCTTCCTCCCGTCTAACAGCACTGAACCTTGCTCCCTTAGAAACCTCCTCCGGGGAAGCCCCGCCTGTGGACCGGGGTTGCTGCTAGATTAGGGTTTTGTTCTGGGTGTTGCAGCAGCTGTCTCTCATGAGGAAGCCTCATTTGACTTTGGTGCTGGGGTTTTTATCCTCCTGGCAAATGTGAAGAGGTCACATCAGCAGTCATCCTGAGGACAAGTCCCTCAGACGTCTTCAGAGCGTGTGAATGAGAAGATTTCCTAAGACGTTCCTGGATAAAAATTCCTTCTGCTTTAGAGGACAACCCACCTCAAATTCACAGTTCCCTCCCACCTGCGTCAAACTTAGGCCTTCATAACTCAGCCCCCAGGGCTGGAGAGATAGCTCAGTGGTTAGGAGCACTTGTTGCTCTCACAGAGGACCTGGGTCCCATCCCACGCACCCATGCCTGTCTCTAGCTTCATTTCCAAGGAGCCGATGCCACCCTCTGGCCTCTTATGAAGGCAAAACAGCCATATTCGTAAAATGAAACTGATTTCTGGAGTCATTCCATGTGAAAGTGACATCACTGGTTAATTTCTGGGGGGGAAAAAAAAAAAAACATGCCCATAAATAAAAGTAGATTTTTTTTTAAATGTACTTGAAATGAAACTAGAGTAATTCCTTGGTGAGGACACAAATACTCATATACCTTCACGCATGCACACACACACACATTGTGAGAACAAGACACACATGTTGATTTTGAGTTACTACATTCGTATCTGTTTGCCTTAAATTAGGCTGAGGTTTGGAACCGGGTCTGAAAACCCAGGAACGGTGGGAATAGTGTCCGTTTCTTGGCCCCTTTCTTCTGACTTCCGCCTGCTGCCTGCACTGCAAGTGGCCGTCGCTTTGAGAGAGCTACAGCTGCCATGTGGGCGTAGCCTGCATTTCCTTTCCCTCCCTATAGAGAAGGTGTTATAGGTTCCTCGTACGGTTTCACCCGTTCCTGTGGCAGTCTACAGAGCTAGGGTCTCGCAGCTGGGAAGAGAGGGATCCACACGTGTGTTACACACGCATCTTTAGCCATCAAGATCATCTCCAGGTTGACGAGAGTTGATGAACTTGGGCTATTAGCAATGAAATTTAAAGTATGACAGCCAAGAGGCTTAGAAAACCTGAGCATGGCTTACAGCCATCCGTCCCTCTGTCATCTGTCCATCCATCTCTCAGTCCGTCCGTCCGTCCATCCATCCATCCTGCATGAGCCCGTTTTCCTACTGAAATCTGCAATGTCCCGTTGTGGTTTGCAGTCCTGGTATTTGGGGCTTGGGTCTTTGGCACTGTCCCCCCATAGCTGGGAAGCACAGGGCCAAGAATCTCCTCTAATGCCATCCACAAAACCTAGCCTTCCTACAGAAGGCCTGTGTGACTCACAGGATGCCAACCCCAGAGCCACCTTTAGTGTATGAGTTATTCCATCTTGTCTAAGCAGGAAGGTGATTCCTTACCATAAGAAAATCTCCAGTTGGAGAGATGGCCCAGCGGTTAAGAGCACCGGCTGCTCTTCCAGAGGTCCTGAGGTCAATTCCCAGCAACCACACGGTGGCTCACAGCCATCTGTAATGAGATCTGGAGCCCTCTTCTGGCCTGCAGGCACACATGTAGACAGAATACTGTATACATAATAAATAAATAAATCTTTAGAAAATAAAAAGTGAGGTGGTGGTGGCACACACCTTTAATCCCAGCACTCGGGAGCCAGCACTCGGGAGGCAGAGGCAGGAGGATCTCTGTGAGTTCAAGGCCAGCCCAGTCTACAGAGTGAGTTCCAGGGCAGCCAAGCTACACAGAGAAACTCTGTCTCAAAAAAACAAAGTGGGGGGGGAGAGAGAGAGAGAGAGAGAGAGAGAGAGAGAGAGAGGGGAATCTCCATAGTCCCCAGGTGGAGACCATTTCCTACTTTCAAATACTGTTGTTTCATACATATATAAATTTCATCTCCAAGAGATTTCTTTCCTTCCTTCCTTTGCTTACAACAGACATTGCGAGATACTATCAGTTTACAGATTAAGGGTGGATCCAACTGTCATAACTTTTATTGTATCATCAAGTCAAAACCAATAACGTCTGTCAGAATTTACTAAACTCTGCGTACAGTTGTTTTTTCGGGCCTGAAAAACAAACAGTGCTTAGTAGGTCTTTCAAAAAAAAGTGTGCATATATTTGAGGAAAAAAATAATACTTTGATTTCACTTTAGTGACTTCGGGCTGTTGTTAGTGGTTGTTTATCCGTTATGAAGTCTGAAGTTCCCACACCTCAGAACCAGAGTGTGAGCTTCCTGTTTGACATCGTTATCCAAAACTTGCTTTAAACCGTGGGGAAATAGCATACACCAGCTGCAGGAAGACACGACATCCGCCGCAGAAGCATAGCACGGTCATCCGCCGAAGTGCAGTCTCTGGCCAGTGTCAAGTTTCCGTCGTGTGTCCTTAACGTTGTTAGATATCCCGTTGCTCTCTGAGAATTTCCTGAGGCAGCTCAGCGTACGGGTTTATGATAGAGCTCACTTTCTGATTAAATGCGTTTGGCTTCACTGGTCCTTTTTTCTCTTTGGATCCCATTCTGAAATAATGTGCGCGCTTTGGTCTGAGCAAACAAAGGTGGCTAGCGGTAAGTGAATTAAGAGTGCTTCACGTGAAAGGTTGTTCTGATCTCAGTGTGTACTTGCCTGGGTTTTCAAAGGGTGATGTAACTGACACAGACTTCTGCGCTAGCTGGCTCGGGGTTTAAGAGTCCCTGCCGGTCTTGTGGAGGAGAGGACCGAGGTTCAGCTCCCAGCACCCACACGTCCATTCATAGCCTCTGTCACTCCTGTTCCAGGACGCCTGAGTCCCCGCTTCTGGCCCCACGGGCACGTTACACACATGGTGTACGTGTGTACATACGTGCAAACAAACACATAAAATGAAATATTTTTAAAGGGTGAAATGAGTAATACAACTCTCAGGTCGTGTCCTTGTAGATAAATACTCGCCACAAAAAACGGTTCTGTTTATTTTGCCCCGTCTAACCAAAACTGGGTCTTGCTTTGATTTCCATGTAGCGTCTCCATATACAGCCTCAACCCCCAACATCAACAGCGTGAGAAATGCCGACTCAAGAGGTTCTCTGATCAGCACCGACTCGGGGAACAGCCTCCCGGAAAGGAACCCCGAGAAGAGCAATTCCCTGGAAAAGGTGAATTCTTTTCTTATGTGATGGGTGTAGACAGAGCAACCTGCTTCTCGCCCTGCTTTTATTACATCTGACCTTTGGGGTTGTTGCTTTGAAACACCTTACACAGCGTGCAGTAGCTGACAAGAGCCACCCCTAAGGTTGTGGCTCAGGCCCTTGGGTTCCTGTGTCGTTACTGTTTCAGTGTGCTGCTGGCAACGGAAAACCAGAGCCTCTGCGTGTTGGGCAAGTGCCCTGCCATGGAGAGCTCTGTCCCTGGGGTCCCCTGAAACTCCGAGTCCTATTTCCAGGGTCTCAAATCCAGGCAGTGTTTACAATGGAGCAGGCAGCATCTTGCCCTCCAAAGCCCCCAAAACAGATGGGTTAACCTTACCAGCCGTGGCTGGACCACCCTAGTTACACCTAACACACATTCCCTTTGTTCCACGAAACGGTCCCTGTTCACGTCTACTGCAGCCTCAGCCTCCCTCGAACTTGGTAGGCAAAGATGGAGGTTGCTATCTAGGGACGTGCCCCTCGTTCCCAGATCATCCTTCCTCAGCCTCAGCACCGGGTTTGCGACCCACCGTTATCTTTAGGCCCATGATGTGTGGTGACCTCAGTCTGTGTCTGTCGTGATGTGCTGACCTTTTCCCTTGGCCCCGACATGCCTGCGTGCGTGCGTGCGTGCGTGCGTGCGTGCGTGTGCAGAGGGACAAGCTGCTACGGAGGCATTCCGCCTGTGTCGTGCACCGTGCAGGAGAAGATGAGGGCCGCCGGTCAGCCAGGAACAACCGGGTCACCGTGGACTTTTCCCTTCTAACCGTCCCACCTTTGCCAGAGGAAGCTCTGCGTGCTGCACCCGTCCTCTCCCCGCAGGACGTGCTGAGTTCCCCGGTCAGCCCTCCACTCAGCTCAGGGCTCGACAGGCTTTTACCACTAATGACAGCTATAATTCTTCCTTAAATAGAAACGTTGTTTCTTTTTATATGTATATTTTTTTTTCAAGTGACTACCAACACTTTGGGGAGAAAAAAATCTTTTGTTTTTTCCCCATTTGGTAATTGGCAAAAAAAAAAAAAAGAAAAAAAGAAAAAAAGATATGGCTCTCTTTAAATTGGAAGTACAACTTGAAGGGTTGTTTTTAGTCTTCTGTGTCTTTAGCCAGGAGCTAAGATTCTTACTCCGTTATTTCGATGTGAAACTGAGCTTGGCTGCTTCCTGGTGGTAAAAGTCCACTCACCCTCAGCCCCAAGCTTCCTGATATTGCTATATCAGTGAGCTGGCTGAGGAGCGGCCCCCACGGTTAGGGTGGTTGGCAGTGCTGTGTGTGTTGCGTGTCCCTGCGTGTCCCTGCGTGTCCCTGTGTGTCCCCGCATGTCCGTGTGTCCCCTCGTGTCCGTGTGTCCCCGTGTGTTCCCGCGTGTCCCCGCGTGCCCCCATGTCCCCTGGGGTATCTGGCTGTGTTTGTTTCTCCGTCCACCCATTCCGTGCCCTGAGTGTCAGGCCTCAGCTGCGGCTGGGCTGGTTTGTAGCCTCTCTTCAGGGCTCACTTCGATGTTCTGACGGAGAGGAGGGTCGTGCTGTGCCTTGAGTGCCCCCTCCCAGAATGGATGCTCCTGTACATGCGTTTGGCGTGTTGTTTGGTTTGGTTTGGTTTTGCATGATGTTTTACTTGGCATTTCAGACGATTTTCCTCCCCGTTTGCATAACAGAAACTGATCCTCGGGCGTGAAAGGTTTATGCTTTCCGGCTTGCCCCTTAGTCGGAGCTGGAGGTGGCAGCCAGCCGATGTCTCACCTGTGTGAGCGGCATCTTTGTGAACTTGTGCCTGTGGGTTGGCTGCCAGTTCTGTGCAGCCTGTGTGATCAGCCTGAAAGCTAGAACCTTTCTTTCCCTTCGATGGGAGAGGCGTGCATCACGGAGTAGAAAGCTAACCTGCATTTCCTTTCAGCATCAGCAGAGTGGCATGCTGGGAAATTCTGTGGTTCGCTGTGACAAGCTGGACCAGTCGGAGATTAAGAGCCTGCTGATGTGTTTCCTCTATGTGCTGAAAAGCATGTCCGACGGTGGGTAGAGAGAAAATGTGGCTGCTTCGCTTCAGTGGGCCATTTTGGGGGGGGCATTTGTTGAAAATTTCAAATATTTAAGAGAACCTCATCGTTGTTTCTTAGCGTGTGCAGTAGAAATAGAATCCTTGAACTCGAGAATCAGTTACTTTTATTCTAGAAAACATTCTAAGATGGAAATGGGATTTTTTTTTAATATAGTGTTTTGCATAGCCAAAAGTGATTCTGGACTTCTGACCCTCCTGCCCCCCCCAACCCCCCAGAGCCCTGGGATGAGGCACAGGCTACCACAGCTGGTTTCCAGTGTATACAGTGATAAAGACTGAAACCATGTCTTCTAGACATGCCCCATTCTAGAAATTCAGGGCCATAAAAATAGTCTCCGTATCTCCTTTAAAGGGTAGCGTTAAAATTTTTTTCGGTCAGCCAGGTGGTAGTGGTGCATGCCTTTAATCCCAGCACTCTCCTGGGGAGGCAAAGGTAGGTAGATGTCCGTGAGTTCAAAGCCAGCCTGGTCTACATAGCGAGTTCCAGGACAGCCAAAGCTGTTACTCAGGGGAACCCCATCTTGAAATACAATTAATTAATTGATTGATTGATTAATTAATTAATTAATTAATTAATTGGTTTCCCAGACTACACTGTAGCCCTCTTGTCTTCTCCTTTCCCACTTCGAGTCCCACTGTGCCCCCTGCCCTTGAGCACCCTGAATCCAGAGCCACCAAGGACACCGCTGGCCACTGGCCGTTCCACCTGGTGTGTGGTGGCCACAGATGCCTGCTGGGCCACGGAGGAGCTGCTCGAGGCTCACCTTCCGGAAGTGACCAGCCTCGACTCAGCAGGTTGTCACAGCTCAGAACCCGCTAAGTGGAAGCCAACGCCCTTCCCATTAGTCAGATGAGCCACACCTGTCCCGGGATGTGACCACCACATGGATGAAGTCTGCATTCAGCCGTGGTTGTCTAGGCAGGAAGACGGGAGAAGTCCTTAGCTTCCCCGAGCCTCTGGCGGTACATCTGTCAATGTGAGCGCAAGTCATCCGTGTGGGATCACAGTGAGGCCTGGATAGCCACGCTCCTGTGAAATTGGGTCAGCACCTAGCACAGCCTGGCACAGCTCCTTGCTCGTGCTGTCCCAGCTTCACAGGACTGTTGCATCCCGTGTCTTCCTGTCTGTCCATGCCTGTCACGGATGAACGTGGAATGCAGGCCTGCAGGGAGGCTGGAGGGGTGCTCAGAGCGGCTGCAGCTCCAGCTCCAGGGACCAGGTGCCCTCTGTCCTCCAAAGGCGCACACCCAACGCAGACACACGTAGTACACATAATTAAAATATCTAAAAGAACTTCAAAAGAGCAAAACAGCGGGCGTTTTCATTCCGCGAATTCCGTGGAGAGGAGGGAAAGGTTCTGGAGGAGGACATGGGAAGGCCGACCTGGGCTGTTGTGACCGTTTGAGAGCACATTGTGCACAAGTTACATGGGTGGCTCAGGACTGCAATGTAGCACTAGGCAATCTATCATTGAAGTTCAGGAGTCCGAGTGTCCTTTGAGTGTGTGTCACCCAGGAGAGCCCACCAGTGTGATTTTGCCTTTTGGTCAAATATAAAATCGTCAGTGATGGAGACGTATACTCGGGCCTATTCCCAACGTCATAAGCAATTGTCCGTATCCCGTATATTGTTATTCTAACCGAATAAATGCTCTGTTTTAGATGCGCTGTTTACCTACTGGAACAAGGCTTCTACCGCCGAACTGATGGATTTCTTTACAATATCCGAGTGAGTGGTCTTGTCCTTCCCTGTCCTTGCCCTCTTCATGTTCCCAGCTAGGAGGTGTGAGGGACACTGGTTTCCTTCACCAGTGGCCAGCCTTAAGACGTGTAAATAATTGCTGTGGTCCATGAGAAACCTCCGCGCCTATGCCACTTTGAGAAACCTGCACAAAATGTTTTCACTGCACTGGTGGCTACTGGTTACCCATTTTGACTCCTCAGGATACGTTTCTGATTTCATTTGAGCTCTTTATTTTTAGAAACACGGGTCCGTAGCACTTTATCTCAAACTGCAGAGGGTAGATAAGTGTCCGAATTCAGAATCGGGGCTGTTTTTGAAAATTTACACTTAGGGCTTATCAGCCTTCAATGGCATCTCAGACAGCGCCCCTCGGTCAAACACATTATACCGTGGTAAAGGTCTTGGGGATCATCAGGTTCCTAATTGAATACGTGACGACTTACGCCTCTTCGAGTCTATTAGTTTGCTGCAAAATAAATTTGAGGAAAGTCACGTGGAAACTTATTCTGAGCTCTGTATTGGAGCTGTGAGGGTAGAGCCAGCAGACCTGGTGGCAGGGGTGTTTCAGTCCCGTGACCGATCCCAAGGCTGACTTCAACGGGGAAAGTGTGTTTCTCCATTTCCCCGGAGAACTCCGTGTGTTATCTGCCTACCGCCTGTTAAAACGCGTGGACTTTAAAGGTTGGGTTTTGTACTTGATGCCTGTAAGGAGCCATTCATTCTATTGCTTGAGCCGAAAGAGAGAGCTCCTCATATAGACTCGTGGCAACATGGAAGGTCTGTGCCAGCCCCAAAGGGGTGAATGAACACCTTCATTCCATGTTCCTCCATCCATGCCTGTAGTTTGTGCATGTGTGCCTTCCCTCACATGCTAATGCTTTTCCCTGGGTAGAGGCCCTTATAGGAGATTCCTGAAAGCCAAGAGTCAAGGGCTGGTCAGTCATCAGTGCATGTGTTGTTATTATTATTGTTGTTGTTGTTGTTATTATTGTTATTGTCGTTGTTGTTGTTAATAGACTTAAACAGCGGGCTGAATACAGTTTTAACTGCACACTCTCTAACGATTGCCGTCTGTCTGCAGAGTCTCCCTGCACCAGTTCCAGTACATGGGGAAGCGCTACATAGCCAGGTACGGTGGGGCGGCCTGTGAAATGCTGTGCCATTGTCTGTGAGGCCGGGTTAGAGAGCTCTCATCCGTGGTGGCGATGGGCAGGTTGGGTTCAGGGAAGCAGCCCACACCTTGCGTGGTCCAGCCCCGTGTTCTCTGTCGGCATTCCTGCGTCCCTTCTGTCCCGCCTTGTTCCGCCCCCCTCCCAGGGCATTCTCTCTAGTGCACTGTGGCTAACTTCCTTCCAGATGCTAACACGAGTCTGCGTGCTCATCCTTCTCTCCCGCGTGTTTCCGTGACGTGTTCTGTTCACCCCCGGTGTGTTCTCATCCTGCCTGGCTTTAAAACCGTCCCTGCTTCAACCGAGACGATGCTGCATTCTCACCCAAGCATTCTTTTACTTTCCCCCGTCATTAAGAGGATGTTTTTAAAATCCTGTGTCAAATTCGTGGGCTTTTCACTGGCCTTTAAAATCCTTTGTCCTTTGAAAGTGCCCGTGTTCCTGTCTCACCAGACTCTGTTGAGTTTCATGTCCCCCACTGACCTGCCCTGCCTACGCTTCTCTCCCATATCAGGAGTGCTGCTGTCTCCCAGACAGCCCTTCTCCGGCCATTCCCCCCAGCACATTGCCGTTACCTTACCCCGCCCTGTGGTCACTCTGTGTTCTGTCATTGCGTGTCTTTCTGTGTCGGGGGTAGGGTTCATACAGACCATCATAGTCTCCTATTATTTTTTTTAACAGTTTGATTATAAGTAAACTGTATTTATTTTAAGAAAGTCTGTCAAGTCTAGTTTTAATTGAGATTTGTTTTCCTTGTGGTTTATAGCAGTGAAACAGAACAGACGTCGGTAGACACTATGTTTCAGTGGGGTTGGCTTTTCATACCAGTACTGTCCCTTCTGGGGATATTTGAGAACTTTTCGGGATTCTGTTTCATGTTAAGAAATGAAAGCTTGTATTCTCTTTTTAAAAGAAATAAATTCAGTGAGACCGTGTCGCACGTTCCTCTTAATGGTATTTTGTTTTAATTGAAACGTGGTGGTTTTAAAGCTTTCAGGTCCTAACCTCTGTTTTTATCACCACTGTAATTTGTTTGTTTTTGGGTATGGAATGCAAATATATACAGGGTGCCTTTATGCCAATAAACGAGCCTTGCCTTCCCCTGTCCTGCTCCGCCCCGTGAGGACGGGCAAGCAGCACGTCTGCTAACCACCAAAGCTCTGTGCTTGGCGACCGTGCCATCCCTTCCTGGCAGTTTCTGCCAGTTACATCACAGCAAGGCATGTGGGGAATGTTCCGCCAACCAAGACAGAGCCCCGAGCTTGCACTGGTGAATGTGGGAAGGGTGCAGGTTCCTCCCTGACAAAATATTTCAGAGCACTTTGTAAAGTGGTTCTTTCTTTACCCTCCCTATAGTGGGTATAAATTTAGCTTTTGGAGGGAAAACTAAAATCATCGCTCCGTAAGTCCCTGTATATATTTGCATAGAATATTATGGTCTGCTTAAGAGTGGGAGGTCAGGGAGGCGGGGGTGGAGCTGTGTTTCCTTTGCGGAGAGACACACCCTGCTTCATACACACATTGTCATGGTCAGTGCTGCATGTGACCAGGACCCTGGCCCATGACATGAACACTGTCGGTGTCTGTGCCCTTCTCCTTGTGATCCAGCGGCATGCTGCTGTAACAGTCCATGCATGTCCTCGTTCTACACACAGTAGCACACTGAGGGGCACGGTTGGCTCCGGGACTGGGGACAGGTACTGGTTGGTTCCGTCTACTCTGGTGATGGTGCACAGTAAGGAAGTGAGCTGTCTGACCGCTAACCCAGACTCATGTCTGTTTTCTCTACTCGGCCGCTTGACAAGTTTAACCAAGCGTGGCACTTCTTCCTGCTTGGGTAAGAATACAGGTGTTCAACTGACTCGTTTAACCCCTGCCATTGCATGCCTGAGCCCTCTGCTTCTCTGAGCGCATTACGTTCTGCTCATGCTGTGTACGTAGTTCAGAGGGGTTTGTCAGACGCAGACCGTCAGCTCCGCACCGGAGCAACGTTCCTTGTTTGAAAAGTCGCATCTCCGCTGTGCTGTCTGCGAGTGAGAAAGACTCGATGCCTTGGCTTGGTTTTGCTCCATCGAAGAAGGCTGGTGGCTTTGCCATGCGCTGTCAGCTGTGCCGGAGCTGCCGGCTGTCTGTGTGTCTGTCTGTCTCTGTCCCCGGCCGCTTGGCTTCCTGTAGCCCAGCTGCCATGTGCCATGCTCTCCCAGCCTTACTAACGCTTCTGTCTTGCTCATTGTAGCACATCTAACGTTTGCTTCTATCCCATTTCACTCGTGTTACAGGAACCAGGAGGGGTTGGGAGCCGTAGGTCATGATCGAAAGTCTCAGACATTGCCTGTTTCCCGTAACAGAACAGGAGTGATGCATGCCAGATTGCAGCAGCTGGGCAGCCTGGATAACTCTGTCAGTTTTAACCACAGTAAGTCCCATGCCATACCATCGTAACAGCCAGCCGTCTCTGTGCCGTCTCAGAGGGGACAGCCCCGGCCACACCGAAACACATCACCAACTTGATTTTTTTCTTCCAGAGCAAAACAATTAGGAGAAGAGTTCCCTTCCTTGGAGGAGAGTCCTAAGCAATGTGGGGTGGCAGAATGTGGAGCCCAACCAAATACGGCGCCCAGCTCCCATCTGGAAGTGCTTAGACACTTTGTCCTAACTCCAGACAGAGTCCAACAGCTTCAGGGGCCGGCCATCGCCCCATATTTTAAATTCAGTGCATACATTTGTTGTGTGGATTTTATACACACACACACACACACACACACACACACACACACACACACACCCTCCTGTCACATCTGGGTTAGATTCGTTTGCCTCTCCTGCTCGGTGCGTGTAATTGGTAGAGCGTGCACAATCTGCCTCTCCACCTGCCAATGAAATGTTAAACCCGTGAACCAATCGTGAGGGTATGGAAAAGCGTCCAGTAACAACGTGACTTTTTCTGTGTTTTCAGTGTGAGAAAGATATCAAGTGTGCTTGGGATTTCTGTAGACAATGGTAAGACTTAATCAGGTTGGGGTCTGCTTTCCAGACTCTCCACTTGAGCCAGACCTTTCCGTTCATCTTGCCTTCCTAACCACGGGCTTCCCTAGCCTCTGCTAGTGTGGGGGCCATCTCCTAGACTTACTTTTGCCGGTCACCCAAGCGGCTTCGTTTCTAGTCATCACAGTGCTTTAATCTACCTGAACGTTTTGCAAAGCAGAAAGCCGGAAAGGCGCCAGCCGTGCAGCCCATGAGAAATTAAGGTGACCACCACCTGTGGGTTCCCACTGCCATTCCTGTCCTCTTCTCGAGACTGCTCCTCCTCCTCCTCTCCAAGCTTTGACGTAGCCAGTCCCTGTTCTAGAAAACCGTGCGTTCTCGCCCCTAGCGCTGTCTTTAAGACATGGCTGTTGATATCACCCTGTAATTCCACCCGCTGTGGCCGTCATACCCTTTCCGTGCAGGCTCAGCGTAAAGACAATGTTCCCACCACCCTGTGTTGGAAACAGTCCCAGGACAGGCAGCATGAAGTGGGGAATCAAAACACTGTTTCTCAGATGTGGTGGTGCCTTAAATACCAGCACTCAGAAGGCAGAGGCAGGTGGATGGCTGTCTGTGAGTTCAAGGCCAGCCTACTCTATATATCAAATTTGAGGCCAGCCAAGGTTACATGGTGAGACACTGTCAAAACACACATACACACACACACACACACACACAATTTGGACTGGCGAGATGGCTCAATGGTTGAGAGCACTGTCTGTCCCTCCAGAGGACCTCAGCTCCATTCCCGGCACCCACATGGTGGCTCACAGCCGTCTGTAGCTCCAGTCCCAGCACCCACATGGTGGCTCACAGCCGTCTGTAGCTCCAGTCCCAGCACCCACATGGTGGCTCACAATCATCTGTAGCTCCAGTCCCAGCACCCACATGGTGGCTCACAGCCATCTGTAGCTCCAGTACCAGAGCCTTCTGGCCTAGTATGTGGTACAGAGACATACATGTACACAAAACGTCCACACACGTGCATACTTTTTTTAAAGAGAAAAAACAAAAGCACACAAAGAAAAGCAGCGAACCAATGCAACAGCTTCCCACGACTGCCCACAAAGGTAACCGTGATGGGCAGCCTCACCCCAGGCCCAGGGGTCACTCCCGCCAGTGCTGGTCTGCCGGCCGCTGGACCGAGAGCCTCCCCTTCTCTCTGTGCTCTTACGCTTGAGGCTGTAGTGCTTGCGTTTTCGACCTTTGCTGGGCTCGGTGAACAAGAAAGCCAGGAATTTTGTTATTTTTTTTACTTCCCGTTTCCTGTTTCCCAGCAGAAGCGTAGTCCCCTGTGGCGCACTGGACTGTTGGACTTCACTTTCCCCCAGATTATTTATGTTATTGTCTGCTGAAACAAATGACAGGGACACTGGAGGGTTTTCACATAAGCAGGCGAAGGCCCCTTCTCTAGAGGTGGTCCTGTCAGCCCCGCGAGGAAGCCTCTTCCTTCCTGCAGATGGACCCAGCGGCAGGAGCTGGGGCTGCAGGACACAGTGGCCTAGGCTAGCATGTCAGCATGGCTGGCTTCTCTCCCTGCGGCAGGAGCTGGGGCTGCAGGACTCAGTGGCCTAGGCTAGCATGTCAGCATGGCTGGCTTCTCTCCCTGCGGCAGGAGCTGGGGCTGCAGGACTCAGTGGCCTAGGCTAGCATGTCAGCATGGCTGGTTTCTCTCCCTGCGGCAGGAGCTGGGGCTGCAGGACTCAGTGGCCTAGGCTAGCATGTCAGCATGACTGGTTTCTCTCCCTGCGGCAGGAGCTGGGGCTGCAGGACTCAGTGGCCTAGGCTAGCATGTCAGCATGGCTGGCTTCTCTCCCTGTGGCAGGAGCTGGGGCTGCAGGACTCAGTGGCCTAGGCTAGTATGTCAGCATGGCTGGCTTCTCTCCCTGCGGCAGGAGCTGGGGCTGCAGGACTCAGTGGCCTAGGCTAGCATGTCAGCATGGCTGGCTTCTCTCCCTGCGGCCCACGGAGAAGCTGGCGTTCTGCCGTCAGTTCTCAGTGGTGCTCTGGCCTCGGTCACAAGTCTCTCCTGCTCTGCCAGGGGCGAGTGCCCCTTGGGTCCAGTGGCCTTCTCCCTTCTCCTGTGTCTCCACGCTCCCTCCTCCTCTTGGTTTCCCTTCTGCTGAATCACCGCGTCTTCCAGGACTCGGTCCTCCTCTCGAGCTTTAGTTCTCGTTAGTTGAAATCAGCCTTTCCTGCCGCCGCCTATTTCAGCTCCACGTGGAGCTTGGCCAAAAGCAGGCAAAGAGGAGGAATGTGATATGTGCACAGCGTGCATGCATGCATGCGTGCCTGCTCATCTCTGCCTCGGTATTCTGGGGAAGCCATGCATGGCCCTTTGCAAAAACGAAAAGAAAAAAACAACAGCCCTATGTAGTATTAAATGCAGCATCTTCTATTAATCCAGGTAATATGAAACATCGTAGGCATAAGTAGGCAGCCTGCCTGCCGGTTAATAAGCAGAGACTGGCGATTTCTTCCCTTGTTGTCAGACATCAGCTTGGCCAGAAGGGGGCAGCAGAGGCCCTATCAGCCTGTCTTCTGTAGACCTGGCTGCCTGTATGCTTCCCTAACTTCCCAGAGAGAAGCATGTGGGGGAATGTCCACCGTGTGTGCTGCCCGTGAAACACTAGCATCTCTGAAAACAGGTCATCTGAGGAGGTAGTCTGTCAGTAATTAGTGTTTATTGCAACTGAATGGGCTCAAGGTTAAGAATGAAAGGCAGCTCCGCTTGAGGTTAGCCGTTTGGTGTGTTAGCAGGGACAGGAGCGTGTGCCGCTCATCCCTCAGGTGCCCTCGCAGGCTGTATACTCAGCACCATTTTCAGACTCAGACAGCCTTCATTCCGCAGGGTTCCTCCAGCAAGAGCAAGCCAATGCCACGATCCCTGAGCCTCACGGATCACGGCCACAGATAGGAGCATGTGGGAGCTAGCAATAGAATGTTATTCTGTATTCTATAGCCTTGCTCATCTGTGAGGAGAACCTTCTTGGCAATTAAATGAGAGAGGGGGTAAATAACTCACTGGTTATTTATACACATATAAATATACACATATATTTTACATAAAACCTATTGGCACCTTATAAAGCCATGTGCAATCAATTATCATTTCTAAGGCGGCGGGTCCCCATTTGAGGAACCCTTTGGACAGGAAAGATTCCTTGTCATTCCGTGTTTGTTTCATACCTCCCAAACTTACCGTTTTTCTGGATCTGAATTGTGATCCAGAATGGGGGAAAGTCAAAAATGCAGATTTTGGTCCCATAGAGCAAAGATGACCGTGGAAATGGGGACACAGTCCGAGAGACTGAGGGTCTGGCCCATCCCGCACCTGTCCTGACCATCAGAAGGTGGTTGTGCCTGGCGGCTCCTGCCCCAGCCACTCAGATGCAGGGTCTCTGGGATAAGGTGGTTACAGATGACGGTTAGTAGAGCTATGGGGCAGGATGGATTTGTAGAGCACAGTAGGTTTAATTACATTCAGACCTAACAGATGGTGTGGAGGTGTGCTCATTGTTTTGGCCCTCGAGTACTCAAAATACTTGGAGGTTCTAACTCGCCTTGGTACTGGGGCGATGGCTCTGTACCGGGTCAAGGGCTTGCTGCGTATGCATGAAGGCCGAGTTGAAATTCCCATTACCCACATAAGAGCCGGTGTGCTGGTAACCCCAGCCCTGAGAGTATGCAGACGGGGCTCGCTCACCAGCCATTCTGGAAGAGACAGCAAGCTCCACGTTCAGTAAGAAGCCCGCAGAAATGAGTTGGAGATGGGCGAGCGAGGGTGCTCAGCCGCTGGAGGCACTTGCTGCTGACCCTGACACCTGAGTGAGCTCTGGGGTGCACACCACACGGTGGAGAGAGAGAGTTACTTCCCCAAGCTTGCATACTTTTTTCTTAGTGAAGTGGGGAGCAGCACAGGACACGGGCATTTTCCTCTGCCTCCAGGTGCGGCCACACTGCACACAGTCTCAGGAACAAGCCTCATCTCGGGCGTGACAGTGCTCTGAAAACTGTATAAATGCCGAGGGCTCCCAAATCAGCCCACCGCACTGCCACCCAAAGATGTCACCCCTGTGTCAAGGAGTCCTCTTGCTCCTGCAGACTGAGCAGGGGCGGAGGGAATCCATACCCGGCTGTGAAGCATCAACTACTCCCCCTTGTGGAAGGAATAGTATTTACAGCACTCTCACAGCTGACCCCTTCGGCAGGGACATGGTCTAGAGAACAATTAATTCACTGATAGCACTGGGACTTGAACCTGACCCACAGAGCCCACATTAGAACACAAACAGCCAGATGTGGTGGTGGCGTCAGCAGGGGCAGCGGTGGCTGTGACACGCTTGTAATTCCAAGCACAGGCGACTCCCTGAGACTTCCTGACTACCCAGGCTGTGTGAGCTGCACTAACCAATCAGCCGCCAGCTAAGAAATCTCGGTCTTTGAAGAGCACTCTTGGATTTACTGTCTGTTCGATTTTCCTGTGTTCTCTACTGTGACTGTTGATTGCATCTTCCTGAGATGTCCCGTCTCAGGCGTCTGTGACTGAGGACAGTCTGAGCTGCCATTGATTGGTGTTAGGGATTTTAAAAGGATGGACACTGGTTTAAGAGTTCAAGGCCGTTGGGCTGGAGGGATAGCTCAGCCGTTAAAGGCTAGGCTCACAACCATAAATATAAGAATTCAAGGCCGTGTGACAAGCTGTGGCAAGAGATCAGATTTCCATATGACCCAGATAGACTCAATCTCCACAAATCTGACTTAATTCCTTTTGTGGGGGTGTTTAATTTTTATGACTTTTAATTTTTTCATTAATGTACAGAATAAATGGGTTTCATTATGACATTTTCACACCTGTATATATATCATTATGGTGTTCTCACATATGCACCCACCACATCACCCAGGAAATTGGTAGATTAGTTATTTTGTCATTGCCGTATTTCTGCACATGTATACATAATTATGTCTCTTAGTGGCCTGGCACGTTGGGTCTGTTTTTAAAACAACAATACGTGTGAAATTCTGGTTCTCTGTTCCCAGGCTTTGGGCCGGGAGTAGTCAGTACTATAAGGCTTGCTCAGTAGGAGGCCATCTCATTTATGATGCCTCCCTTTGTGCACTTAGCCTGGATGTTTTATAGAAAGAAAGGGGCAATTCTATAAAGAGAAAGAAATAAAATCACCACAAACCCACATTCTTTTCAGACTCTTAGCCCAGACCACAACTCCCTGGCAGTGAACGGCAGCTTCCTTAGAGGTCGCTGAGGGCTGTGGAAGTGTTTTTGCCCGGCCTGATCACAGGTGTGGCATTAGTTACCCCCGAATAGCCGTCTCTCTTTTCTCTAGACCACTACCTGTTCAAAAACAGACAATGGCTGGAGAGATGGCTCAGCAGTTAAGAGCACCGGTTGCTCTTCCAGAGGTTCTGAGTTCAATTCCCAGCAACTGCATGGGGTATCACTGTAGTGAGATATGGTGCCCTCTTCTGGCCTGCAGGCATACATGCAGGCAGAACACTATGCATAGTAAATAAAATTTTATTTTAATGGACAAACAAAAGAGAGGATTGGAGTTAACATGGTGTCGAGTAGGTCCTATAGCCTCACGAGGAGGGAGACAGCCCTGGCACAGGGGACAGAGACCCATGGACATAAAAGGCCAGAACTACCTGCTGAAAAGCGGAGTTGAATGAATACACTTGATAGTGTTTGGTGGCCGGCTCAAAGCACCTCTGTGGCTTTAAAAGCTCCTCTCCAGCCTTTGTAGACCTGTAATTCGCACATTTCCTTCCGTCAGAGCAAGGTCCTGCTGTTCTCTTTTCCTCCCAGTCATTCAGCTGTGTCAGTCCTCTGACGAAGTCACCCAGAAAGGAATTTGCAGTACAGGTTCTGGGTGAGGGAGGCTCCCATTAATAATCTCAAGGGAATTCTCTAGGTTTTCTGTACTTTATTTTTCTGATCTCCGAACTAATGTCTTCCTCTTCAGAGTATTAAAAACAAAGAAAAGACCAATTAGTACATGATGCTTTCTCGGTCACTCCTTGGAGAAAGCCATTACATTGTATCCTGCTGCGCTGCCATCTTTCTGTATAAGCTAGATGCCATGTTAACATCTTTCCATCCTCGTCACTGGTTTCTGCTAATGCATCCCATTTCATAGTTTAATATCTCAAACTGTATGTCAAACTGCATTCATATCATTACTAAACTGATTTTTGTAGCCACTGTTGAAGATTGTAGTTTATGTTTAAATTGCGTCTGATGACGCTAAATTTACATGACAAGTCTTCCTGGTCCTTTCGGTAGGCATTTCTTTCCAATACATTGGCTCTTATGCTTCTTATTAAAGCAAGTGGAAGACTACTTGTGGTGCAGTCAACTCTTGATTATCACTCATGATTCTAGCTACATACAGGCCTTGGTGCTACTTACCTAATGCTGTATGTTGCTCACTTTGTCCTGGGCTCTTTCTGTGACCCTCACAATACTGAGGAATTTGTCCCCACTACAGCCCTTGGAAGTGTGGGCACTGTATCCCTGTTCCACAGACGGGACGCTGAAATAAAAAGAGGTCAGATAGTGAGGTGTGGAGCAGGTGGAGTGACCAGCCATCGCCTCATCTCAGGTTTCCTCACCGTACGGTGCCTGGGACGTTGTGACAGCCAGTCGTGCCGCTGGTGGACTGCAGCTGGTTTTGGTGGATGTGCTGGCACTACCATCTCACTACCTACCCTACGACCCCAGCCAAGCCCCGTGGCTTACCTGTGCCTGCTTCCTTGTCTGTAAAAGGTGTGTAACAGGGAGCATACTTCACGGGGCTGCAGAGTGACTCAGCCGGCACCCAGCAAGCATAATGTAAATGGCTGCAGCCTGCAGAGTTGAAATGGAAACGTGATAGATGCCACCTCCCTACAAAGGCAAAGGGGATGGGCCCTGAAAAGGGGAGCTTCTATAAAATAATCAAAAGTTGACTGCCACTGCCGTACCCCACCAGCCCTGTTGCCTGAACGCTCAGACAGTAATGCTGTGTTGATTCACACAGGCTACGGTCACTCAGAGGCGGATGCCCTTCACCAGTCTCTCCTGGAAGCCAACATTGCTACGGAGGTTTGCCTCACCACTCTGGACACCCTCTCTCTGTTCACACTGGCTTTTAAGGTTTGTATTAAACGCGCACTGTCCAAGGTCGGAGTTTTCATCTGATAACTGCAGTCAGCTCACTAAGCTCAACCAATGCACTCGCCTGATGCGCATTTTTACCTCCGCCGCGTCTGCTTCTGTCAGGAGAGTGCTGATCTCCAGGTCCCCTTGACGAAGCTTTCCTGTACTGCGTGATTGCAATTCTCATTCTTATTTTTAACAAAACTTAACCGGCCCGAGTGTACTGCGTGCTGGGAACTTCCAGAGGACTTCCCCGGAGGCAGCTGTCTTGGCTAGAAGAAAGCATTTATCCTAAGCCCTCCATGAGATAAATGTGGGAACATAACCAGGCATTTCTTCTCTGTCTTTAAGCAAAGCCAAATGTCTTAGATATTTAAAGAGAGGGGTGCGTTAAGCGTAAACTCATCTTTTTCAGATTATTTATTTATAACTAAATTAAATGGCAAAAGCGTGTCATGGAAAGCAAGTGAAAGGGTTTGGGTCTTCTTTTTTAATTTAGCAAATAATCAAATCACTGGTGCAGGTTCTCCAAGCCTCTCTGTATTTGGGGGTGGGGTGACACAAGACCGAACCCAGCTAAAAAAGATTCTTTTAAGTTAGTACAGGTTCAATTGTGTTATTTTTACACGCACACGCAGCACTGTACGTGTTATTGTTAATGTCTATGAATATTGGGACCATATGTTTGATTTGTAGGTTATCAGGGAACTGTAACCAGAGTCCTACCCTGTTTTGTTTTCTGTGCTTATTATGAAACACACTTCCTGGGCTGAGTTACAGTTCTTGCCTAGAGTGCATGAGGCTCTAAGTTTGATTGCCAGTATTCCAGCCCAGGTGCTGCTGTGCCCCCAGCCCAGCCCAGCCCAGCCCAGCCCAGCCCAGGCGTGGCGGTGTCCCCAGCCCAGCCCAGGCGTGGCGGCGCCCCCAGCATGCATGCAGTCCCATCACCTGGGAGATGGAGAGGGAGGTTCCCAAGTTCAAGGTCATCTTTGCGCACATAGAGGTTGAAGCCAGCCCGGGCTCCATGAGACTATCTTAAAAGAATTGTTTTTTCTTTATTGGTGACACTAAAAATGATAATACCCCCCATATCGTGTCACTTTGCTATAGTGTGCCCCCTCCTGCGGTGCCAAGCCACCCATGTCCCCCATTAAGCATGTCACTGGGGGCTGAGCTGAGACTCGGGAATACCCACACTCCAGGAGTCCACGTGAGGAGCGGTATGTGCTCACTTGGAGCCCTCCAACGGTGGCGCCACTCCTGGAAACACTAGAAATGCCCCTCCTCTAACCCAAGCCTAACGTGGCAAATCAGAAGCTCCGAGTGTGAGGTCCAAGCCCCGTGGTTGGAGGAACATACTCTACTAGGACCCTGCACAGGGTCTCGGAGTCTCTCCCTCTGGGTGGTTTCACTGTAAAAGTCTAGGCGGTAAAGGTTCTGAGGGTGACTGTGTCAGCCATGTGCATTGTATTTGTGCTGAGTGCAGAGTAGCCGTGGCAGCATGCCTCTTTGCTCTCTGCCTGGACCCTGCCGTGTGGCGTGGCAGGAGGCTTCGGTGAAGGGGCCTCTACAGAGCAGGCACGCGGGCTGAAAGGCTACGTACAGCCCGGGAGCATCATGGGCACGTCTCCCTCTCCTTGCAGCGAACCCTGGAGTAGCTCTATGGCTGGGGCTGGGGGCTTGTGCCCACCCCCTTCCTCGCTCTTGGATTCCTAACCTCACATAATCTTAGAGTTGCTGTCTCACGGACGAGACTGCCAGGCTGTTTACCTGTGTGGCGCCTGACCAGAGCCTGGGAATGCTGCCCCTCCAAACTGTCGATTATAAGCCCAGGGAGCCGGGTTCGGGAAGGACATCACTTTGGGAGGACAGGATTCATGGTCCTTACTCCCGTATTGTCCCCACCCATCAGTTCGATGATAACCCATAATGACACTCCCATGTTAGAAGGTACCTCCAATGTCACCTCCAGAGTCAGCTGAGCTGATGCGTGGTACAAATAAGTTTGCGGAAACACAGCCAGCTAACCCTGCACACCGTACTGCAGTCTTCTAGGTGACCAGTGTTCTGGTGGACTTGCCTGCCCTACGGGAGCGTCCCCTGCTTTCCATGGAGCGCTTGTAGCAGAATTGGTCATGTGACATGACTCTAACAGAGACGTCACTGTGTTTATCTCTATGCTGGGCAGATGCAGTCTTTGAGACTGCCAATCCATTTGTATGACGCGTCTCTCTAACAGTGATGTCAATGTGTGTTCCCAGAACCAGCTCTTGGCTGACCACGGACATAACCCTCTCATGAAGAAAGTTTTTGATGTCTACCTGTGTTTTCTTCAAAAACACCAGTCGGAAATGGCTTTAAAAAACGTCTTTACTGCCTTAAGGTCCTTAATTTATAAGGTAAGTTACTTGGAGGCCGTGGTTGTACCGGTGGTTACGGGTTCCTCGCCTTGTGCCTGGAGCTGAGGACTCCTGTGATTGCTGATCTCGCGGGTCTGTCCGCCCTGTGTTTTGCTCCAGTTCCCCTCGACATTCTACGAAGGGCGAGCAGACATGTGTGCCTCTCTGTGCTATGAGGTGCTCAAATGCTGTAACTCCAAACTCAGCTCTATCCGGACGGATGCTTCCCAGCTGCTCTATTTCCTGATGCGGAACAACTTTGACTACACAGGGAAGAAGTCCTTTGTCCGGACACACTTACAGGTGTGTACTTCAGCTCTGCCAGGGCACAGGTACCCGGAGGGTCACGCTGACCGACATACACCCTCGTAAGTGCTACCAGGGGCTGAGTCACAGTTGGGAAGCCGCGTGTACTCGTTCTGTTTGATTCATAATCCACGCTGTAAGAGCCTGGCCCAGGGTGTGATCCATCATTTGCTCGACATGTAGACATTGAGTCGGTATTGAGCTAACTGATAATTCTGTTGGCTCAAGGTACTTAATATTAAATATCTTTAAAAAAAAAACAAAACAAAAAAAACAAAATAGGTTTTCCTGTGTTCTGCAAACCCCAAAATAGGTTTTCCTGTGTTCTGTTCATGAGTTGCCTCCCCTGTGTGTCCAGTTAAAGCATCCAAAGTTCTTTGAGAACCAGCTAACATAATAGCAAGAACTCTGTGTTCTCACAGATGCATTTTTTTATGTACGTGACGGGAGACCCTTTTCTGTCTGCATTTGTCCCCTGCGTAACGTAGCAGTCATTGTCCACAAGCCTAGTGTGCTAGAATTAATGGCTCAACTGTGAGCAGAGGAGCAGGCCCACTCTCAGCCCCTGTGGACTCACATCCAACGAGACCTCACGCACCCAGGGCACCGAGGAGACCGTCTGGTTAGGGGTTCTGGGGGACAGGGGGGCTTCTCGAGGACCTGAAGGATGGGAATGGGGTGTAAGTCGGAGGGTAGTGAGCAGGCATGTTCCGGGTCATGGATCCACCACGGGAATTACCCGTAGGTGGAAGTGGAGATTCTCTTCATGTTTAGAATGCAGGTGAGAAGGAGTTACAGAAGCCATGCTGTGACGGCCCAGATCTTTGCATATTTGGACCCACGCATCTGAGCTTCTGTTGTAAGAATAGACCTTAGGGGACCACATCGTCCCATCTAGGACAGGGAAGATGGTATTCTGCATGAGGGCTGGTGATACTGAGAGGGAGAGGGGCATCCATCCTGTTGGCATCCTCCGCGGCTGTGCTTGCGTGCTAGGAAGGAGAAGGAAGTAAGGCTGGCCACCATGTTTTATGGCAAACACCCTATTCAAGGCCATGCTATCCACAGACCCCAAAGAAAGCAGTGTGCCATAGTTGACACCCTCATGTGCTGTTAAACATGCGAAGAACCTTCCACACAGTCACAAAACAAACACCCAGGGGAGAATAGGGTCTCCCGCTCACCGCAGGGCGCAGTGGCCGAGGAGCAACCCGGGTGGCGTGGACATACCTGCTTCTTCTTCCTTTTAATTGGTGGACAAAACGCATCAGGAAAGCAGTCACACACAGTTTTTCTAAAGCGGTAGGAAGGAAGAAGTCTCAGCCACTGCCCCCCACCCCACGCCCCTTGCCTTCGCATCGGCTTTGCGAGCATCCTGATGGAACCCTGGTCACTGCCTGCGGGTAAATTGACTTGCTCGTGCCTCTGCCCCCAAGGTCGTCATTTCCGTGAGCCAGCTGATTGCAGACGTGGTTGGCATCGGAGGAACCCGGTTCCAACAATCCTTGTCCATCATCAACAACTGTGCCAACAGCGACAGGCTCATCAAGGTGGGTAACTTCCCGCCCTCACCCGCGACACGGGGCGTGCGCGTGTCGGGGAGAAGGAGGGTGAGAGTCCTCTCTCCCTCCTCTTGGGTAGCACACCAGCTTCGCCTCTGATGTGAAAGACCTGACCAAGCGGATCCGTACCGTCCTGATGGCCACGGCCCAGATGAAGGAGCACGAGAATGACCCAGAGATGCTGGTGGACCTCCAGTACAGCCTGGCCAAGTCCTACGCCAGCACCCCCGAGCTCAGGAAGACGTGGCTGGACAGCATGGCCAGGATCCACGTTAAAAACGGGGATCTCTCGGAGGTAGGGAGCCCTGCCCGACCAGCTACTCGTTCGCGCTCTGGGGCTACTTTTAGGGAAAATTGTGCCCTTGATCAGAAGACTCCAGAGTAAACAGTTTGGTGCCTTGAACGCATAGTTGAATGGGAGCTCTGGGCTTGGGGCGATTTCACAGTTGTCTGGACGTTTGATCGTTGGGAACATCACATGGGGACACCTGCTTATTTTATGGTCCTACTCCGTGGTAGAGTTAGCTTTTCGCGCTGTAGCGGAAGGGCATCCCGCTCTGCTGTGGGTGTGTGGCAGGTATTTGGACATTCCCGTCTGCTCAGAGTAGACGCATCTCCATATGCAGACAGCCTGGCTGGGAGCAGGCGTGAAAGAGAAACGTCAGATCCAGGGTCAGGGTCACACATTTCCTGAGTCTGTGACACTGAGCCACCCTCTTTGGCCCCTCTGTGCCTTGATGGGGAAACTGATGACTACACATAGGTTCTGTATTCCCGAGGTTTGTTACTGGGCACGTCTGGGAATGGTGGCGGTGTCACCGAAGCGGGGGCATTCACTGTGGTCTCGACTTCTCCGAGGCCACTTTAGTGATAAAGATTCTAAGCCTGAACGGCCGGCCACTGTCCGTCAGGGTACCGTGCTGAAGCGTACACGCTCCCTTGTGCTAAACCTTATATGTAGCCTAAACGGCACCGTGGGTATCGTGAAGAGAAAGTTACCATGGCAGTTGCTCTGTCACTCTGCGAATCTATGATTTTTACATGCTCTTTGTGACCCGGGGTTTCTAATTAGTGGGGAGAGCCCTTTCCGGGCGCAGCTGTGGTCTGAGCTCGCTCACAGAGCAGCAACAAACTAGTACAGACAGGAATTTATTCCCTTGCGGTGGGGGAGGCCAGAGGCCCAGGATCTGGGTATTAGTAGGGCCTGCTTTCTGAGCATCCCAGGGGAAGGGAAGTGTTCCCCCACCACTCCCTTAGCTGCCAGCATTCCCCCCCTCCCCACGTGTTCATTGCCTCATGGGCAAATCTCTCCAACCCGCCACGGCTGTCTCATGGACCCTCCGCTGGGGGTCTGAGTCCCCAAACCTCTTCCCCCTTGTGGCACAGTTGTACTGAATTCAGGGCCCACCGAGTACTAACGTGACTAGAACCTGTGGTCTCACATCAAACTGCTGGAACCTGTCATTCTGCTGACCCCGCCCCCTAACGATGGGCGGGACACGTGTGCCCAGCGTGCCCGCATCATGGCTGTGTCACTGGCTGCGGCTGCATAAGGACTCTGTGCTGACTCGCCCCCTTTAAGCAAGCGCTTCTCTTCTCTCTCTCTCGCCCCCGAATGAACTTCTCATGCTGGCTCTGTGTGCCTGGCATGTTGTTCCCTCCGCCTTGGGCACCCTCGCCTGCTATGGAATCTGCTATGCTCTCCCACGTGGTCCCTAACTTTGGGGACACCCCCCCCCTTCCAGCTTTATCCTAAAACTGTAACAAAGGAGCAACACAAACACTTACCTTCAGTTTTGACAATAACTGGGCAACTTAGAGGAAGGGTTTATTTGCTGTCCTCTCATTTAAGGTATTTGTAATATTGATCTTTGTGGTTTGGGGTAAGGGGACTTGGAACTAAGGCGTGCCAACCACACACACACACACACACACACACACACACTGCTACTGAGCTGTACCCCAGCCCAGATTCTGATTTAGAAGTGTGTTTTGGGGGGGGGGGGGAATCCAGCCTTCGCTGGAGAGCTGGCTCAGCAGCTAAGAGCACTGTCTGCTCTTGCCGAGCATCCAAGTTCTGTTCCCAGCGCCCACCTGGAGCACCACACAGCCAGACACCTGTAACCCAGCGCCCAGGGATCCAGGGCCCTCTTACAGGCACCTGGACACACGTAGAAGTGGGACTTGGCACAAATTCACTCACATGCACACAAGTTAAAAATAAATGTGTGAAAATAAAGTTGAAAGTTTATTGGCACCCGAAACGTGAGTGTGGGCAGAAAACTAATTCTTGAAGTGTTTCTTGTTTCGCTTTGAGACAAATGGTATAATTCTGAAAATGCTGGTTTCCTCTTTTACCTTAAAAGAGGAATGCAGTAGTAATTGTGAACTCGCGTTTCAGCTCCCAGGCGTCAGCTCCTGTGTGAGGGGCGCCGCTTTTTTTCAAAAAAGCCGTTAATAGTTGGTATCCTAAGAGCCATCGAGCGCGCGTGTGTTCCGAGGATGCGAGGTGTCTGAGCGGCTTCCCTGAGCTTCTGTTTGTCTTCTGTCGCAGGCCGCCATGTGCTACGTCCACGTCACAGCCTTGGTGGCCGAGTATCTCACACGGAAAGGTAAGGAGTGATGCTTGGGCCTTGTGCAGAGCGCCGTGGGGGCGGACGTGGAGGCAAGGAGTTGCGTGCACACATGCGTGCTGATTGCTCTATTCCTACATACAGCATTTGACTGAGTTCACGGGCAAAGCAAAAATAAAAAAACAGCTGATGAGCTTTGCATCTGGCTGAAATGGCGTTACTTTCCCTTAAGCAAATGCTCATCAGAACCGTTTATCAGTCCAGTTGACAGTTGTAAGGGGAAGTTATTGGGCAGATTCTCTGGTAGGCAGCCCTGTTGGCTTTAGCATGGGAAAAGGCAACTGTGCTAACTGGAGGCCAGGGGGCAGCCGTGCTCCGGGATGTGCTACGCATTAGTTCCCGTGGGCGGGCTCCTTCATGGCCCCTCCTGGTTAAACCCCAGTTACTTGGGGCAGCCCTCAAGGATGTCATCTCAGTTTGGGACACTGGGGGTCTAGGAAAGCTGGTAATCTGCACAGGCAATACTCAAGAATACAAATGCGTGGCTGGGTCTAACGGGGAGTCTGTTACACCGTGAGAGCGTTGGTTAGAAAGTGCCAGGTGCCAAGGCCATGAAACATGTACTTCTTAGGACGGGTTTGCCTTACACAGAGAATGAGAGGAAATCCAAGGGGACGTGTTCGTGTAGGATTTCCTGCCGAGTCATTTTGTCGGGTGATGCCTTTGCTCGTGTTTAGGAGCTGACCTAGCCCTCCAGAGGGAGCCGCCTACCCTCCCCTACAGCCATAACACCTGCCAGAGGAAGAGCCAGGGAGGTGAGCCCGAGGGCCACCCAGCTCCCACGGGTCCCCACCGCTCTGGCCACGTGCCGCCCCAGGGCTCTGGTGGCTTCTGTTTCAGTCCTGTGCCTCCTTCTGTCGCTGAGCTGTGTGTGCCACCCGCTGTCATTGCTGTGCACGGCGAAGGGAAGCAGTCTGATCAACGTGTGTGCTGTTCCGTCGGCCTAAACGCCAGCGGTTGATTTTTTATATCTTTATTTTCGGTATATTAATGTATCCTCAGGTTCCTAGATCACAGCTTCCCTTTGGGGATTCTTTGCTTTCCGTATCGCCAGATCAAAGCAAGTCTGTACGAGGGCCGTGGTGGAAATGACTAACGCTTGGTTGCCTGGAAACCTAGACAGATGTGTAGCCAGCAAGAGCTGTCTTTGCATCTTGGGTCTGCTTTTTCAAGGCCTGATTTCAAAATACTGTGTTTCTCTCCCCTAAAATCATGAAGGAGCATCTCAAACTAGAGAGGCTGAACATTTCAAGTCCTTCCTCGCTTACACGCAGCTGGTGTTGAACTGGCCCCACTGTCTGACCTGAGCCGGGACCCTTACCCGGGACATTGTCATTGTCAGTCAACAGTTTCAGATGCTGAGGCCCTGCAAACGGCAGCCTTCCCCTTCCTAGACAGAAAGGGCTCCTCTACCCCAGGCAGCCCCTCAGCTTGCAGACGTGACTGTTGGGTTGTCTGTGTTACTGGAGGGTGTGGGGAGGGCCCCTGCCTGAGTGGGTGAATGACCAGTTGCTTGAAGGAAATGGCTGACTGGGACCACTTCTCTCTCGTTGGCTTTGGGTATTTTCTTTTTCTTGGTATCTGACTATGGGTCCCTTGACCAATCATTTCCTTATTAATCTACCACTAGCTTGGCTCAGTTACGATTTTTCAGCGTATGGTTTATTCGAAGATTGAATTGATTTTACTTGAGGTGGGTAAAAAAATAAAGTAAAAGGATTTGAGAGACAAAGTGAGGAGGAAGGTAAAGGTTAAATGTGGGGAAATGGGTGGAGAGAGGACACACTGGTCCCCAGCCTCCCGTGTGGACGCTGGGCTGACCCAGGAGAGACTGTATCGCCAGCTGTTTACTTCAGACATGAAACAGACTGAATACAGAGGGTCGGGGAGGGGAATGCACAGGGCAGGAAGAACCCACCAGGAGTTCCTGCCACGGTCAGGTTGACAGCTCCCCCTCTGCTTTCTCTCTGCCCAGGCATGTTCAGACAGGGATGCACAGCCTTCCGGGTCATCACACCGAACATCGATGAAGAGGCTTCCATGATGGAAGACGTAGGGATGCAGGATGTGCATTTCAATGAGGTAAGTGCCGTGGCTGCGGCGGGCTAAGTACAGCCAGGCACCACAGGCGTTTCTGTCCACGGCAGCTGCGTACAGAATGTGGTCCCGCCAGATTTTACCACCTAGAGACACTCTAGCCACACTGTTTAAATATTCCTTGAGATATTCCTCGTGCAAGAAAATCACCCAAGGCCCATGCTTCTCAGAACAATCCTGTTTGAGGATACTTAGAGCCTGCTGAGCCCTGTGATGCCCCTGCAGACAGCTGAAAGGTGGCCAGTCAGGGCTCTGCCACAACTGCTGGCCACGCTGAGCCTGAGACGCCCCTGAAGATAGCTGAAAGGTGGCCAGTCAGGGCTCTGCCACGTTCCCTTCAGGACCCTCCTTTCTCGAGGGAAGGAGTGCTTGAGAATTTACGTCAGACAAAGGTCCAACACATGTTAGGTTGTTTCTCAGCCTCTCTGCCGATATCTCTGGATCTCCAGGTTCATTGCTATCTCAGTCTGCCCTAAATTTTAATTAGTGCCTCTCAGTCTGGGTACCTCCTCCCTACAGACAGGCAAAGCCCCAAGAGAGCAGGCTCGATGGGCTTCTGATGGCAGAATCCCAACATGGGGCCAGGTCCCTGTGTCCACATATGTGCTGAGCCCCAGGGCCCCCTAGTCCATCTCCGCAGACTGTAAGACAAGCATTTTCTGTCCTCTGCTCTGGGAGCCTCTGCTCAAGGACACACCCGTGTGCCGTCTCCCTGCCCACAAGCCCAGGGTAGCATGAAGGACTGAAAGGAAATCTTTTTAGTTCTGCCATACCTCTGCCTCGACTGCACGGTCTTCTCTTGACTTGGGGACCGTGATGCGGCCGCACAGTTTATAGTTCTCGATTGTTTCCGTGTCAGAAAGAAGGGTCCATGAACAAGCATCTCCTATGACGTAAACAAGACCTGTCGCACCCATTTTCCAAAAGTGTAGTCTAGACCCCTGTAAGGAAGCTTCCGACGCCCTTTCTGAGTGCGGGATTCCTCACAGGCATCAACTGAAACAGGAAACAGGCTGAGTGTAGAGGGCAGGAGAATCTGGGTTCCAATAACCGAAAGTTGTTTGTGGTCTTCAGTAAAATGTAAGATGCAGAAGGGCCTGGAGAGGTGGCTCGGGAGTTAGGAGCTTCCTGCTCCCCCAGAGGACCCAAGTGACATCAGGTTGCTCATAACCACCCATACCTACAGCTCCAGGGAGTCCCAACACCCTCGTCCAGACTCCAGGCATGCACGTGCGCACACACAGTTAAACACAAAATCTTTCTTTATGCCAAGCACAGTTGCACACGCCTTTAATCCCAGTTCTAGAGAAGCAAAGGCAGGAGGATCTCTGTGTGCTCAAGGCCACCCTGGTCTTCATAGGGAGTTCTAGGGCAGCCATGGCTGTGTAGAAGGGACTCTGTCTCAAAAATAAAACAAAAAAAAAGTCAAGCACCACCTTTTATAGAGGTAATCTTAAATGCAAAACATTTAAGGGGTGCTATTGCAAATGGTCTATTCTCAAATGGCTCTCAAAATCAAAAGCTAACTATGGAAAAGGAAGAAAGTATATATCGAGTGCGCTTCATGAGGTTTAAATGTTAAAATAGGGCTGCTCAGCCGTAAGGACCTTAGTTCAGTGCCCAGCACCCACGCTGGGCAGCTCACCACCACCTAAACTCTGACTCCAAGGGATATGACGCCCTCTTCTGGTCTCTGTGGGTACCTGCACTCGTGTGCAAATACGCTCAGACACATGTACACAGGTACACACATAATACATAAAGTAAATCTTTAAAAAGAGTGATATTAAAATAGGCTTAGCCAAGGTAAGTGAAGTTTTCTAACTATCCTGGGAGAGAACGGAGGTGTCTCATCCACGGCGTTCAGCAGCACCGTGAGATGCCGGGAGAGACGGGGTCCTTTGAAAACAGGCATGACCGTGCCTTCTCTTTGGTTAAGCCTGCATCGGCCCTGGGCCAGGCCGTTCTCTGGAGCTCAGCCATCTGTTTGGAATTAGATAAGGAACACAGCAGTGCCGAGAGCAATCAGACTTGGGAGTCTAGTTCCCAGCAACCCATCCTGTGGGGACCACGTAACGCTGCCCACGTTTGCGCTTTTGGCTAAGTCACAGATTGAGATGAGCCTAAAGAATTAGAGTCGGAGACCAAGGGCACGCATCCCTCGGGAAAATCTTATCGACGGCACCACCTGTGAGTAAGAATCAAGCATGTGACAAAAACTACTTTGTCAGCTATTTTCAGATATGGACGTGCCACCCTGTCCTTGGTGCATAAAGTGAGTAAATGTTTAACAAGGTCCATAGTGCATGGCAGTCTGTGCCGGTTAGGGTGAGACACTGTGGGGCCGTGCAGCCCATCAAGTTTCAAACTGACGGAAAATCACCGGCGCTCAGTGACAGGGACACAGAAACTGCTGTGTCGACCTTAGGGTTGGCTGCTTGGCTGTGTCATGGTAAAGAGATAGGTGGAGAATCTGTCCCTGAGAGGAAGAAACAACAAGAGCTGATGGGAAAGAAGCAAGCACGTGACCTGGTGATAAGTGTCACAACCCCTTTCATCTCCATCAGTAGAAATGGCGATGGGCAAAAGTCTTAACAGCAGGCCTCAGGCCTGGCGAGTGTTTGGTCTGTTTCTGCCTTCCCTGGTAAAGCCACAGAAGAACTTCCCGTGGCTGTGGCCGGTGGTGCTGGTGGCTGGCTCCGTCCCCTTCAGGTCCACCTAACTGTCCCACGTCTGCTGTGGCAGCAGCCGCTCATGGCAGGGCCTCTTAAACAGGCCACACATCTGCATGCTGCAGGCGCTGGGTGCTGCGTGCACGCCCTGTGTTGGGTACCAGATGTAATGGGTATTTTTCTGTTCCTCCAGCCACCTCCCAAATAAAGACACGGAGACTTCTTATCAATTATGGAAGCTTGACCTATAGCTCAGGCTTGTTCCTAACTAGCTCTTACAGCTTAAGCATTTCTGTTAATCTACATTCCTGTCCATGTTTCCTGGCATCTCCCACGTGATACAAACACCCAGATTCCCCCCTTCTCTGCCTGGAAGTCTCGCCTATACCTTCTGCCTAGCTATTGGCCTTACGGCTTTCTATTACACCAGTCACAGAAATACACTCTCACACGGTGTGCAAATGTCCCACAGCTGACGAATCCCACCTGTGCGGGGTCACTGTTGCGTGCAGGGAACCCTGTATGGACTCCCATCCAGCGAGGCTACGGCTTTTCCGTGAGACAAAATCATTTCTGTTCCAAAACAGCTTCCGGTAACAGGGAAAATGTTCACTTCCATAGGATGTCTCAGAAGACATCAGCAGAGTAGGGGGTGGTTTTATTTGTATCTCATCCTAACTCTGGCAACTGTAACCACCCCGTCCAACTGCCTTCTCCTTTCCCGGGAGTGTTCTGGAACATCCAGTTCTGTTTGTGTTCCCTCCACGGTACAGAACTGATCACAAGAAGGGGACCTGGCCAGCAGAACTGCGTGGTGGTTCTGTCCTCGGCTGCCACCAGAGCAGTGAGCCGCGTGGCAGAGATAGAGGGGCAGGGTGGAGTCGCTGCCACAGCTCCAGATGTTTTCTTCCCGTTGAGGAAGAGCACCCGATTCACAGTCCCCAGGCTGTCAGTTCCCGTGTCCTGGGATTTCTGTACTGACCTGTCGATTCAGCCACAGACTGACTGTGTGTGTGCAGTGCTAGCCGGGGTTGGGGGAGGGGGCCCTCGAAGGCCTTCACTTAACCCAGTAGCTCCTAGGCTTCCCTGTGCCTAGGAGATGCTTGGATTCCTGTTATAATAATCTAGCTGATGTTCTCTTGACCCTTCATCCCCAAATTCAGTTAAGTATGGGAGGGACACTGTTGCTGGAGTTTCTTTCCTACCTGGTCCCGCCGCCCTTCAGCCCCAAGTAAACACACAGACGGTATATTAATTATAAAACTGTTGGCCAATGGCTTGCTCTGTCTTAATTTTTAACCCATTTCTATTATTCTATGTATTTCCATGTGGTCTTAGCTTACTGGAGAAAACCCAGACCTGTTGTTACTCCTTTGGCGGCTACGTGGCGCCTCCTGACAGCCTCTCTGCCTCTCTCCCAGCATTCTCCTCATCCCAGCTCCTAGCCCCACCTATCTCCCGGCCTCTATTGGTCAAACAGTGTTTTATTCATCAACCACTAAGAGAAACATAGATACAGAAGGACCTCCCCCAGTGGGACACAATCAGTGTTTTTTTTCAGATCTTTTAAAAAAAAAATTATTTGTGCATTTGGCTACACCAGAGAGACTGTTGGGTCCCCTAGGGCTGGAGTGGCATGGGTGCTGGCGGGTGTGGGTGCTGGGAACCGAACACGGGCCCTCTGGAAGATCAGAAGTGCTTGTGTCCCCCCGGGCTATCTCTCCAGGCCCTGGAACCAGGGTTCTAACAACTCCATGGTTAGAATTCCAGTGACTGCATCTTGAGAAACGATGACACAGTGGAAATGTGCGGAATGCATTGATAAGCACACATTGTCTGAGCCAACTCAGACTCGTTTACGCCCAGCAGTAGACAGCAGAGACAGCAGCATGTGGCTTTATTTTAATTAATTGCACTGACTTCATCCTAAGATGGAAAAAGTTAAGTACCCTGCACAAACACTGTCTCGTGTGGGGATGAAGTGTGTAGTGCATATGCACACACAGGTATGTGTGGGTACACACCGTTAATCCGTGTGACATTTCCACAGACAGGAGTCTGATGTCCTCAGTATGTCAGTACAACATCCTTAAAAGTGAAGCTGGCTAATTTCATGCTTTAAGGTTTCCTTGGTGGCTTATGGGTGTAATGAAGTGAGATTTTTAAGCCTCGTCTAGTATCGTAAAATGTGTGCGTTGTGTACGTGTAGAGTCCACACGGGCCCTCCCCAGACAGTTCCTACGCATATCCGTGATTACAGGAAGTAGCTTAGTGTTTGTCCAGGGTGGGAAACCCATTAGGCATTCTGCATGACCACCTTTCAGGGTTTTCAGTCAGCCCATTGCACGGTTTCCTTCTGGCTTCCAGGGACAGTGATGGCTGACTCAAAGCAATCAGAATTTCGGCCTAGAATTTCATATATATGCTCCAGTGCGTAGTTAGTGTGTCTTGGTTTTATGACTCTTATAATTTTATATTGACACATATGGGCTATTAAACCTTAACTGTCTGTGAATACTGCCTCTTATTTTCATCCAAACCCTTCTCACTTCATGAAGCAGCTGTAATCGTCTAAGTTTAGAATTAGCATTAGTTTGGTTTACCAGGGACGCCCTGATAGTCAAATTCAGTGATTTGATGACATGAAGAACAGGTTCAGGGTTTTTTAACGTGTATTGCTATGAATATGATAGTTCACCTGTGTGTATGTCTGTGCACCACATATGGATACTCTGGGTAGAAATTGAAAAGCCCAAGCCCTCTGGAGGGACAGCCAGTGTTCTTAAACACTGAGCCGATTCTCCAGCCCCTACGTTTGTTTTGTTTGCTTTTAGTTTGTTAATGAGAAAAGCTATACTAATTCTGCTTTTTGTAGCATATATTATCATTTCTTTATAGTAAAAAATGAATTTTGGCTGGCAGGTTATAGATCGTGATGCCTCCTGACCAAGAAAAGGGGATAAAACAATTTTCAGTAGAATATAAAAGCGCCTGGCGTGTTCTTTCCTAATTTGTGTTAATGATACATGTGTTTTGGTGATGGCATTTCATATCATCCACTAGTCTTTATTTGTTTTATCAAACTCTGCCTTTCCTAACCATTCTGGGGAATCTTTCCTGGTTGAACTCCATCTTTTTGGTGCCAAATATAACAGATTTTTTTCCCCTAATGAGCTCACACTGCCTTTACACATGGTGGCTCACACTGCCTTTACCTCCTGTTCCAGGGGATCTGATGCCCTCTTTTTTTAGCCTCTGCGGGCCATACATACACATGGTACACATACAGACAAGCAGACATGTGTAAATCATTTAAAAGATATATTGTCTCCTTCATTAAATTACTGATTTCATTTTTATGCAGAAAACTGAGTATGCCACCACGAGTGGGGTGTAGCCCTACCCACTTCCCCGTCCCCTATCCGGACACCCCGGTCCAGGTGCGCTGGCTGTGTGCCACTTATTCACATGCCGTGTGTATTTTAGGCTTTTATTGCTGTGATAAAACACCTTGGCCAAAGGCAGCTTGGGGAGAAACGGGTTTGTTGGACCTTATACTTCCAGGCAGGCCCTTCACTGAGGGGAGTCAGAGCAGGAACGGCAGAGAAACCGTGGAGGAGGAGAGGGCAGCCCCCTGCCTTGCTCAGCATGCTTTCTTACGTACTTCAGGGCCAGGCAAAAGCCACACGCCTTAGAATAACATTCTACCACAGTGTGGGAAGGGTTTACAGGGACAGACAGCGGGAGACAGACACATAGACAGAGAGACAGAAGCAGAGACGGACAGAAACAGAAAGAGACAGGGAGGACAGCCAGAGGCGTCCGGAAGAGTACGGAGCAGAGAGGAAGTACCAGCCTGGACATGGCCAGGGCTGGAGAAGTGGGAGAGCCAGGAGAGAACAGGTACAGACAGCGAGAGAAGTTGAGAGTGAATGACAGCCTAGCTGGAGACTGGTTTTGGAGAGTGGCGTGGAACCCTAGAGAGTGGCCGGCCCTAGAAAGAGAAGGGAAAGGAGGGAAGCCTGGGGAGGGGACTTCAGGATGTGTAACAGGCACTGGTGGTGGCAAACCCGGGCATCCGTGGCACCCTGTGCCTCAGATAAGGAAAATGGCTGCTTCGGTAGAGGGAATTGCTGGCTTTGCTCCTGTCGGAAATCCTCAGTCCAGGCTGAACCCATTCCTGGATCTATGCACTGCCTTCTGGGCTTTGGGGGATCAGCGTTTCCTTTGGACCTGACAAAAACAAACAAATAATTAGCTTCGGATTCTTATTATACTGTAATTGCTACGGCATGGATTTAAAGTGATCTACTGTTTGTCTAATTGACCCACAATAAACAGGGTGTCATTATTATGTATCTGTTCATGGTGTGACCATGGCAACTAGTAAAGCCAACTGTACTTTACATCTGGGAGTTGGCTCCGGAGAGCCCGGAGAGACAAGACCAGACTGAGCCATGTGTGATTGGGGAGCAGGGAGGAGCTGCAGGCCTAGAGACCAGCATAGCCAAATGGCTGGGTTACATAGGGGCAGCGGAGGGAAGGGAGGGCAGCCCAGCGCCTGGGCCGGAGGAGTTTAGGGTAGGAGGCGGTGTGCACCGTGTTTAGTGTGCTGGGCTGCCCCCTACAGGAGACTAGGGATAAAGGCAAGGTAAGCATCTTTGTAGCATGGATGCTAAGGGGAAGGGGGTGGTGCTGAGAGCCCTCCGGGCTCTTTGCTGCTGGTGTGGCGGTTACTGTGCACATCTGACTCAGATGAGAGCCACAATAAAGCCAGAGACAACTGCCATACCCACCCTCTAATGACAATTTGTGATGTGCGTGTGTCATAAACATGACACGAGTTAAGCGGGCCTGACTAGACACTGTCCTCTGGCAGCCTGATTGATTGGAAATGGTATTTTCTTTGGTTCTGCAAACCGTGGGCACTGGACCTGTGATGAACAGTAGCCTGAAATGGAAAGCATCTGAATTGTTAGGGGAGGGGGAGCACATGGGGCCGGGGACGTGGCTCCATTGGTAGGGTCCTTGCCTGGCGTGTATGAAACCCTGTGTTCAGTCTTCCATACCGTATAAACCATGTGAGTCCAGCCTGGGATATATGAGCTGTCTCAAAACAATAGCAGTATAAGAACAAGGCAGAGCCCGCCTTCCAGTTCCATTGTTAGAGACGGGACAAGTACGTTTACCACAGTAAATCCACGCCTTTGACAAAGCCATTGGTTATGCAGCCTCTTGGCCGGAGCAGAAGTAAGGTCCTTCCCGTGGCCTTCAGATGAATGCTAGCCCCGGTCAGCTCCATGCTGCCCCTCGGATCTGCCATTCCCATCCCAGCATTCCAGGTTGGGAACCTTAAACGACCCATCGTGGCACCATCTTAGCCACACCAACTGTGGCTAAGAACAGTGCTCATGATGATTAGTGTGAGTAAGCCATGGGTAGTGTTCCTTCCCAAGTCCAAGAGGTGTGCCCAAGGCAGAGGACGTGCAAACTTCTACGGAAAGAAGCTGCCGCCGGAAGGAGGAAAGGACGGTGGTGGAACAGGAACAGGCCTACGCCCCCTCCCATGCACACCACCCCTGGATAACTTCAGCTTTAGCTAGAGTTGAAGCCATGCTTAGCAACACTCCATGTCTCATTGCCAGTGGCCGTTCATCAGGAAGGAAATTTCCAAGTTACCGTTCTAACGGGAAGAGCTGATAGACGAGCAGAGAGGCATGAGTCGACCAGTGTCGATTTTCTATACCTTGAGTGTGCATGTGTGCGTGCGTGCGTGCATGTGTGCTCGTGTGTGTGTGTACGTGTGTGCGCGTGCGTGCGTGTGTGTGCATGCGTATGTGTGTGTGCGCGCGTGTGTGTGCGTGCGTGCGTGCGTGTGTGCTCGTGTGTGTGTGTATACGTGTGCTCGTGTGTGTGCGTGCGTGCCTGTGTGCTCGTGCGTGTGTGTGCATGCGTGTGCGTGCATGCGTGTGCGTGCATGCGTGCGTGTGGTATGTGTGCATGCATGCGTGTGTGCTCGTGTGTGTGCTTGTGTGTGTGTGCGTGCATGCGTGCGTGTGTGTGCATGCGTATGTGTGCGTGCGTGTGCGTGCGTGCGTGCTCGTGCGTGCGTGCGTGCATGTGCGTGCGTGTGTGCTCGTGTGCGTGTGCGTGTGTGCGTGCATGCGTGTGTGCTCGTGTGTGTGTGCATGCGTGCGTGCGTGTATGTGTGTGTGTGTGTGTGTGTGTGTGTGTGTGTGTGTGTATCTTCAGTGCCCACAGGAAGGCAGCAGATTCCCTGGAGCTGGGGTTACAGGCGGTTGTGAGCGCTGAGAACCAAACCAGGGTCCTTTGCAGGAGCAGTCAGCGCCCATAACTGCTGGGCCGCCCGCCCCTCAGCCTGGCTGTTGTACCTTTCTGGGTTTGGCATGAAAAAGTGATTTGGGCGGAGGAAATTTAAGGAACTTGGTTCCGAGTTGTTACCGCCACGGAGTCATTGCTCATTGTAATGTTGCTGGCATTGTAAGTTCCACTGCCAGCAGCCTTAGGGCTGCACATTCTGTAAGGAACGCAAGCACAGACTCCCCGTAACCTCTGCTGGCTCTGCCCTTCCTCTCTGACCAGGAGGTATTGATGGAGCTGCTGGAGCAGTGCGCAGACGGACTTTGGAAGGCCGAGCGTTACGAGCTGATCGCTGACATCTATAAGCTCATCATCCCCATTTATGAAAAGCGCAGGGATTTCGAGGTATCTCGCTGTCTTTTCTCCTGTTTGACGTGCCCCAGACCGCATGCAGAGAGAACCAGCCGGCAGGCCTTGGTCCGGTGATACCCAGTGGTTTCCCGCTCCCCACATTAGGTCAAAGGCAGTAACCAATCACCATCCGTGGGGTTATCGCAGGTCACACCCCCGCGCCCCGCCCCCACGTCTTGAACTGCAAGGGTCCCATCCCACCACTGACCCTTGGAACGGTTTTCCCAGGCAGAATTGTATGATTTCCGGGGGACTCTTTGAAACTCTTCCTCGATTTTCCTGCACGGGTGGGGGTGGGGGACGGGACAGGACGGTGGCCCTCCCGCCTTCCAGGGTTCCGAAGTCAGCCATTGCCCCAGCAAATCAAATAGAGTGAAGGCCGAGTGCCCTTCATCAGAGGGCTTTGTCCACCATCTCCTTTCAGTTTGGAAGCAGACCCACAATGGGCAACTGTAGCACCCGTTTTGGATAGAAAAGGCTGCAGTCCAGAAATGATCACTGAGGGTACACAGTGAAAACATGTCCTTGGATCTGAGGTGGTGACCAGGCAGCCAGTGACGTGCTTGCTTGAAAGCCCTAGGACCTGAGTTCGGTATCCTGAACACTCATACAAAGCCAGGTGTGCTAACCCAGGCTTAGAACCCCAGGGCTGGAGAGGCAGAGGCAGGGGCCACTGCCCGCTTGACACAGCCTGATGAGCTCTGCGCCAGTGAGAGCCCCCGCCTTATAAACACAAAGGTGGACAGGGGCCTGAGGAGCGCCCCCTGGCTTACACGGCTTACACGTGCATGCACACACACGTGTACATCCCGTGCCCCCTCACACACGTGCAGTGACTTTTTTAAGTTCGGGTATTTGCAGACAGGCACCCCAGCACATGCGTTGTTTTGACCGTTCCGCTGCTTGCAAATAGGAAGAGATGTGTTGTCCTCTGCTTTGCAGAGACTGGCGCATCTGTACGACACGCTGCACCGGGCCTACAGCAAGGTGACGGAGGTCATGCACTCGGGCCGGAGGCTTTTGGGGACCTACTTCCGGGTGGCCTTCTTCGGACAGGTAAGCCTTCAGGCCGTCCTGGAGGATGTCCAGAGCCCTTTGTCTTCCGTCTGTTAAAGCGGTATCTTGGGGATCCTCCGTTCTAAATGCTAATGTGACAGATTTGTCGTATGTACCGTGGTTCTTACCTTCCTCTATAGTAAACTCTCTGCTTCTCTTTTTTTCCTCCTTCCTGTCTTTCCTTTATTACTCTCTTAAGGCAGCGGTAAGTTCTTCCTCTGTAAGACATTCTTAGTGTCATCTTTCATTCCTCCATCTGGTTTGCAAGTTTCCTGTTCAAGCCTTGTATGTATACTGTCTAGTCATTTCAAGCTCAAAAAAAAAAAAAATTAACATTTTATTCCATTTACAGAAACCATCAGTTTCCTTACACATCTATAGTGCATGCTTTAAACCAAAATTAAGACCTCCTTTGTGCCTGTGCGTCTCGGTATTTTACATGCTATCTGCACAAGTACAGTTATCATCGTAATACTTGGACAGCCCTGTCGGGGTGAGGGGGGAGGGTTACGTAAACAAGCTTTAACCCTCAGGCTCTAACCTTATTAAATGGCACAGATTATCATCCGTTTATCTAGGGTGTGTGGTTTTCCTATGAGCACTTTATAACCTTCTATTTATTCTGTTATTGTCTTTTGTAACTTTGTAGCAATACCAGTTTACAGACAGTGAAACAGATGTGGAGGTAATTACAGTAAATGCTTCTAAAGCAAGTGCCGCCAGTGAAGTGAGCACCTCTAAACCCCCAGTTTGCTGTGGATTTTTCATTTGTCTGTTTGTTTCGTGTTAGCCTGGTCCCCACCCCACCCCTTGCCACCCAATATATATTGGTTTTTTTTTTTTTTTAATTTCCTTTTCCTTTACATAAGAAACTTTTTGAACATTAATTTCAAATATTAACCCACAGTCTGGACATTTTAATATTCAACCTTTTTCACTTCCCATGCAGTCTTAAACCCGTGGGCATATGTGATCCGTGCTACTCCAGTCACGGCTGGTTTTCAAAGAAACACTTCCCAACCTGCTGTTGACATCCAGTGTTTGTGCCAGGGGCCGTAAAACACGGCTGAATTCGTTCAAATACCTTCTCCAGGCCTGATGTTTGTCCCTGGTCTTTCCCCCGAGTGTCTACCTCCTGGGAATGTGAAACAGGCTTGACTCCCGTCACACCCACTGAGGGTGTGCGGTCCCGGACCCCGGCTCCTACATTGCACACACTTACAAGTCGCGTAAATTTGCTCCTTCGTGTGTTTCCCTCTATCTTTGCACCCTGACTCCACATTAGAAACCTCTCCTCCCTTTTTGAACGGCCTGTTTAACTGGGGCTTTATTTTGGAATCGTTTTTTCCCATCGCTTTGGTTGTGGCTGCTGTTCCTGTTTTTTCACTGATGTACTGGCCCCGGGCACGCTCTGACTGCGCTCTTCCTCATAGGGTTTCTTCGAAGATGAAGACGGGAAGGAGTACATCTACAAAGAGCCCAAACTCACTCCTCTGTCGGAAATTTCCCAGAGACTCCTTAAACTTTACTCGGATAAATTTGGTTCTGAAAATGTCAAAATGATACAGGACTCTGGCAAGGTATGACTGCTGTCTGATAAGCTGCCTAGCTAGCATCTTTTAAATCTCATGTGATTGGCTGTATAGAGTACGGACTCACAGATGTGAAAATCGAATGTTGGTGGGGTGAGGTGTGCTGTCTGTGAGTGTAATCGCCTGTCTGTGCTTTCAAGGCATGCGTAATGCTGAGGAAATCTTCACTCCATTGTTGAAGGGTCTTCAGTTAGCTGGGACGGGGCACATGACTGTATTCCCAGAACTCTGGAGGCTGAGGCAGGAGAATCACAACTTACAAACCAGCCTGAGCAGTGAGACCTCATCTCCAAAAAGAAGAAGGGAGGGAGGGAGGGAGGGAGGGAGGGAGGGAGGGAGGGAGGGAGGGAGGGAGGAAGGAAGGAAGGAAGGAAGGAAGGAAGGAAGGAAGGAAGGAAGGAAGGAAGCCCATAAGCAAAAGCGCTTTCTTTTACCACATAACTGACTCTCAGAGAGCTCAGCTGAGTTCTGCCCCTCACTGCCCCTTCCCGTAGCCAGGCACCTGTGACTTCACTGCTACCCCCTGGTGGTGGAAGGGCGGGCAGATGGAGGTGATGGAGGGTGAGACCTGCTTTCTCTAGAGCGGCCCTCCTCTGCTCTCACGAGGACCCTTCCCAAGCCCACACGGCTGTCCTGAGCATCTGTAAATCCCACCATGCTCGGAAGACTGGATCCCCAGGCCTTCACAGTTGAAGATGCTCTGGGTTTAACTAAAGGGGGCAGGGCTCTGCTGCCAGGCGTGATAGCCACCTGGACTCTCCGCAGCTGGAGGGTTTGGATAGCACAGTTCAGGGCCAGCCCCATCTATATCACCAGACCCTCCCTGTCTTAATAATAATAATCCCAGCAGGTGGGAGGCAGAGGCAGGCGGATCTCTGTGAGTTCAAGGCCACCCTGGTGTACAGAGCGAGTTCCAGGACAGCCAGGGCTGCACGCAGAGAAACCCTGCCTTGAAAAAACAAAATCAAAACAGGCTGTGCTCCATCTCCCAGCAGAGAAAGGCCCTGCTTCTTTCTAAGGGCACCAGGTTGGCGAAATCTATAGCCCTTCTTCCCGAGGCCTCTGCTGAAACCTGCTTCCAGTCCCCAGGAGGCTCATTTCTCTGTCCTCATGCTCAGGCGTACAGGGAGCTGTCCGTCAGTGAGTGGCTGACGGTCCTGGCCCGGGCGGAGGGTGGGACAGTCCCTCCTGTGTCTGTGGCCTCTGCCTCCCTGCTTTGACTGAGCCGGGTAGACTGGGATGTTTCCAGACCAGTTTCTCTGGAGGCAGGTGCTCTGTGGTATAGGGAAGGGACCAGACAAGAGAACCCAGGTCACAGCCACAGGGCCGCTCGCCCTCATCTCCTGGGGTCCCATGTGGATCTCCGTGGGCTTCTTGGGGATGTGCTGACTCCTGTATTACCTCACCTGTGGAGTCCTGGGTTGGTGACACACCTCTACAAGCCAGTCTTCAAACACTCAGGAAATCTCTCACCTGCGAGGAAGCGCTGAGTTTTGCCAGAAGCCTCAGCAAGGCTCCAAACAGACGGAGCTCCTGGCCCGGTTGGGCTTCTTCTTCTGGGAACAGCCCTGTGTACGAAGGAGCAGCTTCCACAGTCACCTTTTCACCGGGGCTCCCGATTCTTCCCCTTCCCCATTTAGGGTTGGCCCCACGGAGAGATGAGTTCAGAACCCAGATCAGTGCTCCGTTCCTGCTGCCTGTGCATGCCAGCGGCCTTGAACACGAAGGGTAGGGAGGTACACCCAGAAGCAGGCCAGCAACACTGTTCTCACTGCCATTGGGTTGATTTTCTTTAATAAGTTCAAATGCAGTTATATGATTGCCAGGCAAACTAGATGTTCATTGGGTGGAGGGGCTCGCACACCGGCCTGAGGGTTCAATCCCCAGATTCCACGGGGCAGCAGAAGAGAACCAACTCCTGAGAGTTTTCCTCTCTCTTCTGCATGCATTCGCCATGACACACACGCACACGCAGACAGGTGTGCAAGCAAATACCTAAGAATGGTTACGGTCGCCCAAGTGGCTTTTCTGAAATCCAGGAGAGTTAGTTCCGTGGATTTGTTTTTGCTTTGTCCTCTGCACTCGGAGTGATCACGCTAAACTTTTCCTCCGTGAAACAGGCTCTCTGCCCTCGGAAAGCCATTTCTTCTGTGGCCATTTTATTGCTCTAGGTTAAATACAATTTGAATGCCCAAAATCGATTTGCCTCGCTAATGTAAATCAGCTTTTGTCTCCCTGTGGGGCTTGGCTGTTTAATTTCCCACCATGTGTCAGACACCAGAGGACGGGTTGGTTAGTAAGCGGTCTGGTGCGGTGACTTATTTACTCTATGGTCCCATCACCTACAGAGTGGACACAGGAGGATCAGGGGTTCAAAGCCCCTGATCACAGAGCTACATGAGACCCTTCTGAAGGAAGTGGGGGGGGCAGGAAGGAGAGGGGGGGCTGGAAGGAAGGATAGAGAGAGCTAGGGACGGACAGGCAGACCGTAAATGTAAAGTGTGTGATAGCTGTTAGAGTCCGTCAGTCTGGACGCTTTTGATGGAGTTAGATGTCTCGGATATCATTGTCGTTAAGTACCGTAGTGGATTGTGTTCACATTGTGTCCGCAGAAGAAAACATTCTCATTTTTAGGAAAAAACTAGGCGTTGTGTCATGATGGTATACCAGTGACTTTGGAATGTGCATGCATGATGCGAGTATACGTGCATGTGTGTGTATTTGTAAACGTCTGATAGGTAGACTGACACATGGGTGAAGGTGCTGTGATGATGAAACACACACACGTGTGTGCGTATTTAAGCACATGTGTATACTACCTTCTTGAAACAGATACAGCGAGATGGTAGCGGTGGTGACTCTGGAAGTAGATATGCGCGTGTTCTTCTACTGTTTTTTTTTTCCCCCCAACCTCCCTGAATTTTTTTTTCTCAGAATATTTTCTAAGTAAAAGTTCAGAAAACTCATGTGAGAGTGCCTGACTTCAGCATGTCTCTTTATTGGTTTAAAGGTTAACCCGAAGGACCTGGATTCCAAGTTTGCTTACATCCAGGTGACCCACGTGACCCCGTTCTTTGATGAAAAGGAGTTACAAGAGAGGAAAACGGAGTTTGAGAGATGTCACAACATCCGGCGTTTCATGTTTGAGATGCCCTTCACCCAGACCGGAAAGAGGCAGGGCGGGGTGGAGGAACAGTGTAAGCGGCGTACCGTCCTGACGGGTACGGCTTCCCTCTGGAGTGAGGGTGAAACAACTGGAGGCTGGGAGAGAAGGCTCAGTGGTTAAACGCGCTTTCCGTCCTATCCCGAGGCCGGGGTTCAATTCCCAGCACCGGCATGGTGACTCTGTAACTGCAGCCCCGGGGACCCAGGGGAGTTGACACCCATTTCTGACTTTCTCGGGCACTGAGTGTGCACAGGCATGCATGCAGGCAAAAGACCCACACACATAAAAATAAATCCTAATTTAAAAAAAAATTAAGCTGAGTATAAACTCAGGATGTGGGGCCAGAGAGATGGACCAGCAGTTACGGAGAACTTGGTGCTGCTCTGTAAGGTTCGGTCCCAGCTCCCACGGCGGCAGGCTACCCCCCTTTCCACAGGGTCTGACTGACACCCTCTCCTGCCCTCCTCAGGCGCAGAAGTGCTCGCGTACACACTCACCCACAGACACGTGCGCACACACCAAGTAAAAATGTAAAAATAAACACAGGACGTCATAACGTGGCAGCTTCTATTACAGTTTCTGAGAGAGAAATGAGATAAGGGTTTTAAAACAAGCACAAAAGTTTACATTTGTAAAATTCCCCCCTCTCCCCTTTAGGAAAGCGGGCGTTGCGTGAATAGCATTGCCCTCGCAAGCGTGAGCCCCTCTCTCTATCTCTCTCAACGGTTTCTCCAGTGCACACCCATAGGGCAGATCCTTAGCAGCTAAGAAAACGGTTTCTACATGCTAGATCGTCTTGTGGTTTCGAGTTCCAGTGTAATCTGATAACAGCCTCACCATGGATTTCTGGAGCCACCAAGGTCGGCCGCCCCGGGGAATTTGAACTGCAGATTCCCAGCCTCTACCCGCCCCGTACCCCAACCTGCTGAATAAGAAGCTAGGGAGGGCACCCCAGCTGTGTGCCCAGCCAGCACTTGGGGAGATCCTGGGCGCTCCCTGCTGAGCTGGGCGCTTGTTCCACGGTGAATCTTGTTGAGGTGGCGTGCTGATTTGAGTCATAAATAACAACAGGGTGTTCTCCCTGAGCACACATCCTTCCGCGCTACCGTTCCCACTTGTTACAGAGACATTCTAGATTAGATAAAGAGTGTGGGCTCGGCCCTCACCGAACCGGAGGACAAAGTGTAAGTGGCCTCGCTCGGACTCTGAGAAGAGCCCAGCCACCAGCCATACCTCCAACGCTGAGAAAGTGAGTGCCTGGCCTGGGGCTCCTGCAGACCTGGCCGCAGGTGGCCAAACCTCCCTGTGCCTCCCTGCTTGCATTAAATGATTGTCAAGTACGGACAGGAGGGGCAGAATGTGCTAGTGTGTGTGGCTGCGCCTCATCTGCCATGAACTTTGCCATAGTTGATGATGAGATGCCTGGGAGTCTGCAGGGAGCTGGAGCAGAGTTCTTTTCCTGCCAAAGCCACTGAAAGCGTGAAGGCGCCGTGGCAACCTTTAAAGAGACACAGCAGCGCTTCCCGAGGCTTTGAGCGAGTTTTTTCCCTCAGTTATTGGGCTTCCGGTCACTTCTGCTGTTTCCAGTGCAAACCTAACCTTTGGCCTTCCCTGCCTTCTTCTCCGTGGACAGTTCCCAGCTGGGAGACTGGGATCCAGTTATCTGAGAAAACGTCACAGCTCCCCCCTCGCCCCCCACCCCTGTTCTGCACCCTCCTGTCCTTTCTTCCCAGTTACTATTCCCAGGTCCTCCAGCTCTCTCCCCCAGCTGCACTCAGGTTAGAAGCATTTGCTTGCTGCCCACCCTCTGTTCGCCCTAGCCCACCATAGGGTCGATGCATGCATGCATCCTCCGTCGCCCTGCAGGGCCACGTGTAGTTACTACATCGTAGCTGGTTCTAGTGCTTGCCTGATTTTCCACCTTCTCGGGCCACTTCCTTCCCCCGTGTAATCTTTGGGGCAGTCGTGCCCGTCCCGAGGGGTCTGTGGCCTTGTGCCACCCACATCTCAGCAAGAGAAGACAACAGTCACCATGGGTGTGAGAGCGGGCCCTGCCTGCTAATGGAGGCCAAGGAGGCTGGGGATGTGGGTCTGGGGGGGAGGGGCTCATTGCGAATGTGGCATTTGAGTCCAGACTCGAAGGAGATGGGGGTGGCTGGGACGTCTGTGTCTGGGTAGTCCGGGGATGAGGCCTGCTGTGGCTGCAGCCAGCAAGTCTGGGGTGCAGGAGTCAGGGTGACGCTGGCAGGAATATCAGGGCACTGCGTGCGACCTGAGGACCTGGGCACAGCTTTCTCCGTAGTGTGGCTGGGCCTGCCTGTGGGCCCTTGAAGTCTAGTTCCCATCTAAGAAGCAGCAGTCAGGACATAACCCTGAGTAGGACCGTCGTGATTTTCGGGCACCTCACACACCAGCCTTGGAGCTGGCTTTCTCTCTGAAGTAATGGTCTCCTGTCAAAGCATGACGTCAGAGATGCCGGCACACTTGGTGGGTGGTGACGCACCCTCCTCACCAGCCAAACACAAGGATAGCTGCGGTCAGGGTACCACTTTCCCTGGCCGTATGCAGCAATGCTCGGTTCTTACTTAAAAGAAGAGGAAGCCTCCGGGCAAAGAAGGCTAGCAGGTCCCACTGCTGGCACTCAAAAGGGACACAAGAAATTCCAGAGAGGATCCCCAGACTAACTTAAAAAAAATCTGAAAATAGAACGTGACCAGGGAGAATGTCCGTGGCCCCGTCTGGACTGGGGCCTGGCCCTGTTCCCATTGTGTGACAGCCTTTCCGAATAAACTGTCCCTAGTCGTTTACTACACAATTCAAACATTCTCTCACCTTTTGCTCGTTAAAATATAAAGCAAGGGGGCCAGGCATGGTGACTCACACCTTTCATCCCGGCACTCATGAGGCAGAGGCAGGAGGACCTCTGTGTGTTCAAGGACAGCCTCGTCTACATTGTGAGTTCTAGGACACCCAGGGCTAGGTGGTGAGAGCCTGTCACACAAAAACAAAAGTAAAGCAAGGCCTGGAAGACGGTTCCCTGAGTAGAAGTGTTTGTGTGCAGGCCTCATGGCCTGAGTTTGACCCCTGGATCCCACAAGGTGGCAGGAGAGACCTGCCCTCACATGTGCACAGAGGCGCACGCCTACCGCAGTACATGCACCTTCACGCATACACACAATTAAAAAGTAAACCCTTAAAGTTGTGTGTTCAGGTCTGGTAGCGAGTGAGAATATTGCGGGTGTTCCTGCAAGAAGCTGGAAATGCTAAACCCTTGACTAGAGCCCAATGTTTGCCCAAAAATGTTTCAGATTTATGTAATTTTACGTATATGAGTACTTTGCCAGCGTGTGTACGTACACACAGCATGCATGCCTGGTGTCTAGGGAGGTCAGAAGATGGTGCTGCCTGGTCCCCTGGAACTGAATTACGGGTGGTTGTGAGCTGCCGTGTAGGTGCTGCTGGGAACTTGAACTTGGCTCACTTAAAGAAGGACAAGTGCTCTTAGTCACTGAGCCCCTAAAATGTGTTTTATTGTCCATTGTCATGCATGTTGGTACAGTCAGGTATCTCAGTGAGAAATAGTAAATATTGTTACATTTCCTACAACTGGAAGTTTCAAAGCACTTTTTCCCTTGGCATAGTGGTTCTCATGTGTGCATGTGCACACACACATAAACACGCGTGTGCACACACACACACTTGCACAGATGTTCTCATCATGTGCACACACACGCACAGATGTTCTCATGTGCACACACACATGCACAGATGTTCTCATCGTGTGCGCACACACACACTTGCACAGATGTTCATCATGTGCACACACACACTTGCACAGATGTTCATCATGTGCACACACACACACTTGCACAGATGTTCATCGTGTGCACACACACACACTTGCACAGATGTTCATCGTGTGCACACACACACTTGCACAGATGTCCATCATGTGCACACACACATGCACAGATGTTCAATCTTGCACAGATGTCCATCATGTGCGCACACACACACTTGCACAGATGTTCATCATGTGCACACACTTGCACAGATGTTCATCGTGTGCACACACACACTTGCACAGATGTCCATCATGTGCACACACACATGCACAGATGTTCTCATCATGTGCGCACACACACACTTGCACAGATGTTCTCATCATGTGAACACACACACTTGCACAGATGTCCATCATGTGCACACACACACTTGCACAGATGTTCATCGTGTGCACACACACACACACTTGCACAGATGTTCATCGTGTGCACACACGCACGCGCAATGAACAGATATGCATAAAAGGGAAGCATCCATACATATAACGTTAAAAGTCTTAAGCACACGGGATTAAAAGGGAAGAGTGTCCCAGCTCCAAAGGGCACTGGAGTATGACACTGGCAGGTTCTGAGAGTCTTAGCTGTAGGGAAGGCGTGGCGACTACTGTCCCCGGCTGGGGAAACGCACCGAACCGGAGTGACTCTACACCCCCTCCCCCCACAGCCATACAGTGCTTCCCCTATGTGAAGAAACGGATCCCCGTCATGTACCAGCACCACACCGACCTGAACCCCATCGAGGTGGCCATCGACGAAATGAGCAAGAAGGTGGCGGAGCTCCGGCAGCTGTGCTCCTCGGCCGAAGTGGACATGATCAAGCTGCAGCTCAAGCTCCAGGGCAGTGTGAGCGTCCAGGTGAGCGGAGGCGCCCTGTGGGTGCCCCGACCTCCGTTAACACACGGAGGCTGGGAGCTGCCTGGGCAGCCAGGCAGGCAAGGGTTTGAGGCCAGCCTGTACCACATACACAGTAAGACCCTGTCTCAAGACAAGAGAAACGAAGAAAAGGGACTGTAGAGGCTGCCCAGCTTGCGCGGAGCCCCGGATTTGGGCCCCGGCCGCATTAACTGGCGCGCTAAGCCAAGCCTGACATTCCAGCACTCTGCAGGTCGAGGCATGAGGATCACAAATTCAAAGACACTCTTGGTTTCATAGCAAATCTAAAGCTGCTTTGGGTGCGTGAGACCCTCCCTCAAACCCACACACACACTTCTTAGCGTTGTGTGCCGTTTATTGCGAGATAACCTTGATCTAGGTACTAGTTAATGCGTGTGTTGTTTGTGAAGATTTCTCGAGCTATAATATGAGGAAAGTTATCTCAAATAGTTGCCTAGGGAACAGGCAGGCTGTGAGTCAGCTCCCTGCTGTGCCCAGGGTTATATGTAACTAAGGGGCTGAAGCTGTTGTCTGTCCCTCCGTGTACCCTAGGGCTCACTGTTTTCTCCTCCAGGTGTAGTATGTCGGCGAGGCCTGGGCGTAAGTACGTACAAGTGTGTAAGCTCTGCCTCCTGCACTTGGTTTCTGAAATCCGTTCTGGTTCGGTTTCATCACGTGCACTCATAAAGAATCATGAGTTCTGAGCAAATATTTTTCCAAATGTCATTGACCACAGAAGTGTTTTTAGATATTTCTAGTCAGCCCGCCCCCGCCAAGTCCTAAAAAGCCTAAGTGCCGTAGTTTACAAAGGGAGCATCAGCTTTCCAGCAACAACACATCTGACTGTACCACAGTCACCCGGTAACTTGACTGGGAACTTGGAGCCTCTATGGAAAGGCCCGTGCAGGGCGGGGCCTGACGCGGCGAGCTGTCAAAGGGTAAAGGCATTCAGTGCCGTCGGACAGTGACCTTCGAGTTTCTATAAAAGTGCCCGATCAGCGTGCACAGCCGTAAACCCCGTGATAAGATCAAAAGACGATGCTCACGCAGTAAGTGGAGGGCAGAGGAAGTCAGCCCTCACTTCCTTTGGGTGTTCCCGTAACTCTGTCCCCCACGGTTTCCTGGGGCCACGGCTCTGTGGCTCCTCACGTAGTACGTCTCACACAGTATCCGAAGCTGTCCTCCTGCCTGTGTAAGGTGGGACGTCTGGTGAGACAGTCTTTGCTCTGTCTTCACGTGAGCTGCATTCCCACACAGCCCACCCAGTGCAGAGCCGCCATATTTGGTCACCATGGGAAGCTAGCTCGCTGTCCGCCGCTGAAGCCCCAAGCTGACGCTGGCTTCTGCTCCCTCTCCCAGCACAGCCTCTGTGAAATCGCCCAGCTCAGTTCTGAGACAGCCACAGCCTCACACACGAGTCAGAACTTGACCCTGAGAGCTCTCTCCATCCCCCTCGCTTCACGAGATCCTGCGCCCCGGGGACCTAGCCTCTCTCTCCTCATTCCTATATTGTGTGGAAAATACAGAGAACTTGGGTCGGCTGTTTGGGAGTTGGCGGTATCCTGGGTCACTCACTGCATCGCTGAATGTTCCCAGCCTTTGATTTCCAGCACAAGTCAGCTAAGTTGGCAAGACAGTTGGCCTGTGGCTGCCTGTACCATCCAGGGAGATGAACAATGTTTCGTTTTTGGTTTTGTTTTCATTTTTGGTTTTGTTTCGGTGGCTGTAGGAGCCTGGAAGATGGCTCAGTCAATAGGACGCTCAGTATACAAGCTGAGTTCATATCGCCGGCACCTACACCTCTAATCCCAGCTCAGGGAGGCAGAGACAAGAAGGCCCCTGGCCACTGTCCAGGAGACTTAGCCTACCTAATCAATGGGCTCCAGGTTTAGCGAGAAAATCTGTCTCAAAATAATAATATAGTAATAGTAATGTAGAGAGAATAGAGCGCTGGTGTGGACCTGTGGTGCACACATAGAGAACACACGCACGCACACACACGCACGCACACACGCGCGTGCACACACACACAAACACTCATACGCACACACATGCACATACACTCACACGCACACAGACACACATGCACACACGCATGCACACACACTCTCCCGCACACAGATACACACTCACATGCACACACGCACACATGCATGCACACACATGCACACACACTCACACGCACACACTGCTGTGTGTTTTCATTTCACACTGAATTCACCAGGGTGATATTCAGTACCACAAATTCCAGCGTCTAAAACCCTGTTTGGAAGCGCCTTTGACGTGGGTTTGGAGACCTGGGCTCTGGTGTTTCGCATGTCGGTTGCTCAAACCTGAACAAGTCTTTACGTTCCTACGCTGGTTCCTTCTTATATAAAGTGAAGGATGACTTAGTGATGGGATCGAGCGGTGTATAATGCTATAACTCAGCTTATGCTTTTTCCTTGGCATTTATGTGCATGGGAGTCGGGTCTAGACTGACTGGGTTAAACAGCATTTAGATTGTGTAGCACCTGACATACGTAAATGGTGGTGGCCATTTTTTGTCTAACTAAACCTTTGTTCTTTCCCCAGGTCAATGCTGGTCCTCTAGCATATGCCCGGGCCTTCCTCGATGACAGCAACACAAAAAGATACCCTGACAATAAGGTGAAGCTGCTGAAGGAAGTCTTCAGGTAAAGACCCTGGAAGTTCCTCTCTGTGGCGTCAGCTCTGCCACGGAAATCTCTCTCTGTGGCGTCAGCTCTGCCACGGAAATATCTCTCTGTGGTGGTCAGCTCTGCCACGGAAATCTCTCATCTCTCTGTGGTGGTCAGCTCTGCCACGGAAATCTCTCTCTGTTGTGTCAGCTCTGCCACGGAAATCTCTCTCTGTGGTGTTGGCTCTGCCATGGAAACCAATCATCTCTCTGTGGTGGTCAGCTCTGCCACGGAAATATCTCTCTGTGGTGGTCAGCTCTGCCACGGAAATATCTCTCTGTTGTGTCAGCTCTGCCACGGAAATCTCTCTCTGTGGTGTTGGCTCTGCCATGGAAACCAATCATCTCTCTATGGTGGTCAGCTCTGCCACGGAAATCTCTCATCTCTGTGGTGGTCAGCTCTCCATTACTATAACACAGCTGAGAGAACTCACTTATAAACAGAAAAGGTTGAACAGTGGGGCATGCAGTGAACTGTGGTAGCCAGGAACCCAGAGAGCCTGAGCGAGGGTCCTGGGTCCCACAACTCCCTTCATAGGCACGTCCCCAGCAAAAGTCCATCACCCGCCAGTAGCACCATCTTGGGGACCCCACTCAACGGTGGACATGTGAGGGGTGCTACAGAGCATGGTGTGTTTCAGAGTAGAGTTTCTTCCGGCTGGACCTCTGTCGCCCTGACACATGTCTCTGTCACCCTCTCACCCCACCCAGGCAATTTGTGGAAGCTTGTGGTCAGGCCCTCGCAGTAAACGAGCGTCTGATTAAAGAAGACCAGCTGGAGTACCAGGAAGAGATGAAGGCCAGCTACAGGGAAATGGCCAAGGAGCTCTCTGGCATCATGTGTGAGCAGGTAAGCACCAAGTCGGGGCGACTGGGCTTGTTGGGGTCTGCAATACCCCAATAGTAAGTTAAGCCTCCCAGCATGCTGGAATTATATATAATTTCTGAAGGAAAACGAAACATGCCACAGCCCTGCTACGTGGACCCCAGCTTACTTAGAGAGAGCAATGGGCACTGTATGTCATCTAAAGCAACTCAAGAGGGCAGCGTCCTTCTCACTGCCCCCCGCCAGCAAGGCAGAGAAGCCACATCCACGCCTGCAGCTCGCTCTGATAGAGCAGGGCTGACCTGACGTGCCTGGTTATCTGCTGCCTGAGAAGGCTTCTGTCATTTAAAAAAACAAAAGGTGGAATTGTTCCAGCAGGCCTGGGCACCCCAGGAGATCGGTCACACGTGGCTCCTGCCTCCATGATCCCTGTCTTCAAGGGCGCCCTTCCTGAACCTCTCGTGCTATCTGTCCTTCCTATGTGGATTCTCCATGTGGTCCCTGCAAGCGTCACAGGGGACAGACGCATCCAGCTCAGGTGCCAAGCAAATGCCTGAGGGCAACGGCACATCAATCCCGGGCACTGCTCCCTCGGCGCTAGCTCCTGGGTCTCACGCCCTGTCTGTCTCTTGTGTCATTGTTTCTACTCTTGCAAAATGGAAAGTGGGACTTTTTGTCCACCTACCTTATCCTGTGATAGCTGGAAATTTGTATTTTTTGAGAATTTTATACATGAATAATATAGTTAGACTTATGTCCCAGCTCTCTCGCTCTCTCTCTTCTCTCTCTCTCTCTCTCTCTCTCTCTCTCTCTCTCTCTCCCTCTCTCTCCCTCTCTCCCCCCCCTCACACACACACACACACACACACACACACACACTTCCTCAAATTCACAATCTCTTACTCTTTAACTGTTTTATTACATACATGCATATGAATTTGTAAATCCAACCTTCAGAGTCCATTTGGTGTCACTCATATGTGCGTGCGTGTGCGTGTTTAGGGCTGCCTGCTTGGGATTAGATAACTTATCAGGGCCTTGTCCCTGGAGAGGACAGAGTCTGTCTCTCTCAGCAGCTGTTAAGTACCTGTAGCTCTTCACCCGAGGATGGAATCTTGCCCTCCCCCCCTCCCCTCGGTTGGTGCTGTCATTCCCGGGGCCTTTTTCAGGCAGCTGTATTGTTGAGATATGGCTCCCCTTCTGTACATAGAAGACACCGTCGGCTGCAGGAGCTCTGATCAGGCCCTAAAATATTTCCACCCTCCCTCTGCAGTATTTCCTGAGCCCTGGTGTAGGGGTTGGGTGGCAGAAGTATCAGTTAGGGCCGTGCAGATTATACTTGAGAACTAACTTGATTATTTGAGCTTTAATATCCTTGTTCTTTTTTCCCTCCTCCATGCTGCACATGCTCAGATGGGATGGTAATACCTTTTTTTTTTTTTAAAGTATATTTTTCTGATAAAACTGTCTGACCTAAACTGAATCACGTATGGTTCTGACCGAGTTTGGGCAACCGTGGACTTTGGATAGTACGCGTACAGTGAAAAGCAACGCTGTTTGTTCTGAACATTTTTAAAAGTAGAAAAAAATGAGATTATTAAATCATTAACGTGTGAGTAATTAAGCACAGAGGAGAGGAGGCTCATGGGAACAAACTTTTGGAGAAAACGTGGTCTTTCCCTTGGAACCTCCAGGTCCCTGGAGGGGAGCACCTGATGCATGGGAGCCATCGTTCAGGACCTGGAAAGACAGGAGTAGAGAGAATTGTGGGCTGGATCTATCAAGCTCCCAGATTGAGCAGACAGTAACTGCCATGGTTGGCTGCCTACTGTCCCTTAAACTTGCCATTGTCTCGGCGTCTGTGAAGACTAAACCCTTTAGCCCGTGCATAGAAAGAACTATAACCTAGCACAGTGGCTTTGCTGGTTTCCAGAGGAGCCCCTGCATGGGTCTCCCGAGCGTCCGTGCAGCTAGAGAGAAACCCTGCACCTGGCTAGAGAGAAACCCTGCACCTGGCTAGAGAGAAACCCTGCACCTGGCTAGAGAGAAACCCTGCACCTGGATCCTTCCCTGCTTTTACTGCCACGGAGAGGTACTTAAGTCTGTAAGACCTGAGAAGGGAGACAGGAGAGAAAAGTAGATGATCCAAATTAACTTACAAGGTTTTCTTTTCCAAGGGTCAAAACTAGTTTCTGCCTCGGTGGAGTTGAAAGGTAGATCCCAAGTTAGCTAAGACCTGGCGAGTCTAGAAGGCTTCCACTCGTTAACTTGTGAAGGAAAACAAAGCACATTCTTCCTGATGTTCTCCTTACGATCCTAACGTGAAGGTGGCCATTTATTAGATAAGCTAGAACCATCTATGCATACTGGCAAGGCCCAAGCCTGGCTGCGTGCACCATTAACGCGGGGTGGCAGCTGCTTGTCGAGCTGTGTGTGGCCTGCTGCCAGAGTCTTGCGCTTTGATTACCTTGTCTTTCTGTGCCTCAAGATTTGCCCCCTGGAGGAGAAGACGAGCGTCCTACCGAACTCCCTGCACATCTTCAACGCCATCAGCGGAACGCCCACAAGCACAGTGGTTCAAGGGTTGACCAGCTCGTCCTCGATCGTGTGATTGCTTTTTACCTCATGAACCACGCACCGTGTAGGGACATGCTTTGTCATGTGCAAACTCAGGATGACTTCCAAAGCTGACCACTGGTGTGACCGAGCACAGGAAGAAGCCATGGGGAACCGGAGTGAGAGGGAGCCTGGACTGTGATATTTAGTAGCAGGTTTTATAGGAGTCGGGGGGAAGGTGCACATATTTTTTTAAAATCTCACTGGCAATATTTAGTTTTCCTCGTGTCTTAACAGAAGTATATGGACACTCTTGAGGTGCAGCTCAGTTTTATTCTTTTTACAATGTAGTATTAAATGGCATAAAGGAAAAACAGGAACTGTGTCGTGGGACATTAGATGCACTGAGACTGGGGGGCTAAGCTGGAAAAATCTTGAAAATATTTTCCCCCCTGTGGCACATTCAGGTTGAATACAAGAACTATTTTTGTGTCTAGTTTCTGATGACTGAAGAGAATCGACTGTTGTAAGTTTTGTACTAGTGAACGAGGAGACGTAGAGCCTTTATATCCATGCCTTGTGTTGAAAACATGAGCGCTTACGAAGCTGTGTGTGAGCCTAAGCCTGGTCGGGCAGCATAGAACCAAAGGCCGTACTAACAAACGCACTCCACTAAGACCTAAAACCCGGTGTACATAGTTTGTTAATACGGCCTCCGTGCTCTGTTCACATGCCTATTACATGTCTACATTTCTAACACACCCTCTTCCACATTGTTCATTCTGGGACCCATTTGTGCTGTTCCGGGTATAGGCAAACACGTTGGATTTGACTGTTTTATTCTTGTACATAAGAAGTGCAATAAGGAGATGTACACAGTCTTTGCTATATTAGGTTTATAAACTTGTTAAAGAAAATTTTCATCCTTTTGCCAAAATGGTGGAGTATGTGATTGGTAAACCCTAAATCCTGTGGTAGGTTGGGGGATAATTTAAGATTTTCACCATGTTATCTTTTAAGACTTTAATTTAGTAATTTTATATTTGGGAAAAAAAAATAAAGGTTTTTAATTTAACTGGAATCACTGCCCTGTTGTAATTAAACATCTTGTATCCCAACTGTATTAAAAATAGCATTGCTGGTTTTCTGGTAATAAACACTGGATATTTGTTGTTTGCTAATCCTAAAAAAGGGGGTGAGTGCTTAGGGGTAAAATAACGTTATCAAACTTTCCTCTAAAATAAAAGAAAAAAGCGCGGGTGGATACAATACGGTAGATGGAGTATCGGCAGTTGCTGAAGCTGTGAGTGGATGGACTTCTGAGCACAAGGGCTTTTCTGGAAGTTTCTGTGATACGGATTTCAAAGGGTTTATCCTTCCAGAGGACTTGGCGGCTGCTAACGGGCCCTTGAGTCTGGGCTGGCCCCGTGACCTGTGACGGGAGGCACTTCAGACGGGGTCCCGCTCTTCTGCTCTGACAAAGCTCTTCGTCTCTCCCAGACTTGCTTTTGAGGTGAGCACTCTGGGGTACACTTGGCAGTCGTCTCTCCCAGGGATGCTATGGCAGCCGTGCTGCACACCCCACGCCCATGCCCCCCAATGTGGCGGCTCCAGCACCAATAACCAAGGAATGTGTTGGGTCTGACGGCTCCCGGTCTCTGACATCCCAGCCCTGTGTAGTAAGCCTCAGCTCAGACAGCATCAGACATGGTTTAAGAGCTTTGACCTACAGCTGGATTTACTAGTCATAAACACCTCGTTTAGGAGCCATAATACTCAACTCTTCACACAGAAAGATAAATAAAAGCCTAGAAAGAATCCCTGGAAGATGAGAGTAAGTTTGGACGATGGCCAACCCTCACTATGCAGCGTAGAGAACGGAGCCTTCTCTCTGAAGGACACGCTAAAGATGGACACCCTAAGATTGCTGGGGAAAGCCCAGAGGGGCACGGGGCAGTGGAGAGGGGTAAGGAGATTCCCGTTGGCTGGCATGCCATAGAGGTCACAGACATTGCACAGAGGTCACAGAAAATGTCGATTGCCGTGTCAGATGACGCGCTAGGGCTGGTGAGATGAGCGGTGGGTGATGGTACTTACCATGTGGCGGACGGCCAGAGGAGGGTTCCTCGGAACCCTTGGGAAGATGGGAGAATCAGCTCCACAAAGTTGTCCTCCAACCTCCACACATGTACTATGTATGACACATGCTATGACACATATGCTCATACACACGACATGTAAACACATAATGGCAAAATTTTAAATTATAAATTAAAATACTAGTTAGGAAACACTATAGCTGGTTATCAGTAGATTTTAGAGTATTTCACATAGGTTCTACATATTTTTTTTTAACTGACAGAAAAGTTTGCATGGCAAAGTTTGCCGTTTTGAACGTGCACCTGTACAGGTCAGTGGTGGGACGTTCATTTGATGCAGCTGTCACCGTCCCCATATCTACATCCGTGTCATCATTCCAGACAGAAAGTGTCACCCGTGGAACAATAACTGCTTAGCTCCCCCTTGAGAATATTGTTTTTAAGTGACTGTAGAGTTGAAACTCCAGCTAGGGATACTGGCTGCCTGGGAATTAAGTAGCGTTCGTAAATGGATTTCTGCATGAGAAGCAGCTGCTGAGAGAATCTAGGCCATGCTGAGACAGAACTGAATGTAACAAAACAAAACTAACCACGGTGAGCAAAAGTTTGTTCCCGCCATGGCTCCTAAATGCAAGGCATTGACTGCTGCCAGGGATGACCCCTCATGTCCATAATCCACAGTTCCGGGACAGAAGCTGGCAGACGGTGAGTTTCAGGCCAGCCTGACCCGTGCACAGGCTCCATCTAAAACAGTTGTTTGATTTCCTTAATAGGGGATCGTTTATGTAAATGTGATCGTCAACATAGAACGCTGTTGTATAGCTAAAAAAAAAATCATTAATTACTGATTAATCTGGTCTACTGCACGGTAGTCTAGAAGATCACATACCAAAAGTCTATACACATATGTCAGACATGTGACGCCATCACCACTACCAAGGTGATAAACACACTATGTCCATCCAGGCTTCCAAAAGTCCCTTTGCATCTTTTTTGGTCTTGTTTGTGTGTGTGTGTGTGTGTGTGTGTGTGTGTGTGTGCACGCGCGCATGTGTGTGTGTGCTTGCATGCAGCATACGTGTGTGTGTGTGCATGTGTATGTGCCTGTGCCTGTGTGTGTATGTGCCTGTGTGTGTGTGCACATGTGTGTGTGTGTGCACGTGTATGTGTCTATGTATGTGTGTGCGTAGGTGTGTGTATATGTGTGCTGGAGGTGGCATTGGGTCCTGGTGCTCTATCAGTAAGCTGTGTCTTCAGCCTGCCTGTGTTTCTATTTCTCAGGGTAAGAATACTTCACAGGAGCTCTGCCCTCTAAATGTTTGAGATCACAGCCTCACGCTGACATAGGCCAGCTCTTTGTTACCTGTGAGAGCAGAAAGAAGAAACGCCACGGGAACAATAGTGTTGTAAGATACACTTGTCCACTTTTGTTTTAACTAGCTAGTTACCTTCTTAAAAATGTATTTCTTCATTTATTTTACATTTCAACCAGTTTCCCCTCCCTCCTCAGTCCACCCCTCCTCCGTATGCACTCAGAAGGGGTTAGGCCTTCCGTGGGAACCAGCAAAGCATGGCATAGCAAGCAGCCTTAAGACCAAGCCCCTCTCCCTGTATTCAGGCCGGGCAGGGCATCCACATGAGGAACAGGTTCCCAAGAGCGGCCAGAGCACGGGGACAGCCTATCTGTGCCCGGAACCCACAGATAGACCAGCTACACAACTGCCACATTCATGCAGAGGGCCTGCGTCCATCCCGTGCAGGCTCCCCGGTTGCTGGCTCTCTGAGTTCCTGTGAGCCAGGCCAGTGGTTTCTGTGGGGTTCCTGTGTTGTTCTTCCGATCCTTCCTCCCTCTCCTCAGCAGGAGTCAAGTGCAGCTCAGGGTTTGGCTGTGGGTCTCTGAATCTGTTCCCATCAGTCACTGGGTGAAGGCTCTCCGATGACAGCTGGGGTCGTCACGGTCTAATCACAGGGGCTGGCTAGTTCAGGCCTCGCATCCACCGCTGCCAGCAGTCTTAGCTGGGGCCGACCTTGTAGAGTCGTGGGAGTTTCCCTTGTGTCGGGCTTCTGTGTGACTGTAAAGCCCCCCTCCAGTCATCTCCTTCGTCACTGTCCCCCTCCACCCACCCCCAACACAGTCCCTCACGGCCCCATGCCACCCACCTCCAGCTCTGCCAGGAGATCTCTTCCATCTCCCCTTTCCAGGGAGATCTACGCCTCTCTGGGGCTGTGCATTGCGGGGTGGGTACCCTTTACATCTAACGACCACTGTGACTGAGTACATACCTCATTTGTCTTTCTGGCTCTGGGTTACCTCACTCAGGGTGATTTTTTTTTTTTTTTTCTAGTTCCATCCATGTGCCTTCAGATTTCCTGATGTGATTGTTTTTAACGTCTGAGTAAGACTCCGTTGTGCAAATGTACATTTTCTTTATCCATTCTTCAGTTGGGGGGCGTCTAGGTGGTTTTCTGGTCCTGGCTATCACTAATAATGGTACTACGGGCAAATGCCCCTGTGTTACGATGGAGCATTCTTTGGGTATATGAGTGTGACTGTTTTTATAATTTGATTTTAGAACCAGCCTTCCGTATCTGTGATTTCTTCATCCATGAATTGAGACACATTTTTTTTTTTTGAGAAAACTTGCTTCCGTTATTAAAACGTGTGAAGTTGTTTCTCATAACTGGATTGGATTGGGAGGTATCTAGGAGAGCAGTGAGGTACAGGAAACCTCTTTCTTGGTGCCTCCCTCAAAACTCCTCTCCCCAGCCTTCTCCTAGTCTGGTAGTGTACGCTCCTACCCTCGCCAGCAAGGAAGATGCGACTCCAGGAATATCTTCTTCAGTTTTAATCAGGATCCTTGAAACATGTTCTTCTGACCCGAGAGACCCCGGGGGACCCCTGCACAGGCTTAAATACCCTTGCACTAACCAACCCCAGTGAGCCACGTGGACCCTGCAGATAGGCTACTCTAACGGAAGCAGACAGGCTGAACAGACTTCACCAATTAAGGGCTTGTTTATGCCAGAGAGCCCTCACCCGTGGGGAGGTGGAAGGCGGAAGCCAGCGCCATCTTTAAGGCTCGGCACTTCGCAGCTCTCTACACGGTAGCACTGCCTAGACTTCCTGTCTGGCCACATCCTGCCTGTCCCTTGGCAGAAACAGCTTTACTCGTCGACTAGTAAGAGAAACCGATTCACAGCATAGAGAAGGACCTCCCCATCAACCGCAGGCCCTTGAATCCTTGCTAAGATCTTGTGTCCGTTTCCTCCATTCCCTGAGACTTTGTGAGTTTAAAGGTGAGAGGACAATCAGGTGGCATAGGAATTGCAAGCTACTCTCAGCCTGGCTTAATGTGAAAGGCAGGACAGAAGGATGTGTGTGTGTGTGAGTTGTGTGTGTGTGAGTGTGTGTGTGAGTGTGTGTGTGAGTGTGTGTGTGTGTGAGTGTGTGAGTGTGTGAGTGTGTCTGTGTGAGTGTGTGTATGTGTGTGTGTGTGAGTGTGTGAGTGTGTGAGTGTGTCTGTGTGAGTGTGTGTATGTGTGTGTGTGTGTGTGTGTGTGTGTGTGTGTGTGTGTGTGTGTGTGTTCAGGGAAAGGAGTTTGTTTGAAGCTGTGGATCTGGAGATTATATTTGCTAGGGGATGCCAGGCACTTGCACTGCAGCAACTGAGCTGTCTTGAGACCCTCCCAAGACCTTGCTCTGATGGTCTAGATATGAAATATCCCCCCACACACACACACACAAAGATTCAAGTATTGAAGGCTTGGTCCCCAGGGGGGGGTGAGTCCAGTCACGGAGAGAGGACGGGGGTGGGGGTGAGAGTTTGACCTGCTCAATTCAGTGACCCAGTGAGTGATGGGGTTCATGTTGCTGGAGGCTCTTGTCCTGCCGGGTCCCATAGCCCTTATGCCCCAAATAAGCACACAGACTCTACATTAGTTATTAAACTGTTGGCCAATGGTTAGGGCTTCTTGTTAGCCTCCTCTGTCTTATTTATTAACCCACTTCTATTAATCTATATATTTCCACATGGTCTTGGCAGGCCCGGACCTGCTGTTCCTTTGGCAGCTACACGGTGTCTACTCCAAGTCTTTCCCTGCCTATCTTTCCCAGAATTCTCCTAGTCCCGCTATCTCCCTGCCTCTATTAGCCAAACCGTGTTTTATTCATCAACCAATAGGAGAAACATACGTAGAGAAGAGCGTCCCATCAGGTTCATGTCAGGGCGGGGCCTGGTTGCACTTCAGCGGTCCCTGGAACACGTGTGTGACGGCACTGTCCCTGACACCCTGATCTGCCTCTCTCCCATCATCCCTTCCCATTCCTCTTTCCCTCGTCTCTGTCCTCTTCCCAGCCCCCTCTCTCCTCCTAAGACAAGCCAACTCTGCTCTACCCCACCCTGCCATGATGGTCTCGGTACGCTCAGGCTCAGCAGTAAAGGAACAAAGTGACCGAAACTCATGAAACTAAGCCAAAATAAATATCTGTTAAATTGTTTTCCCTGGTATTTTGTCACAGAAGCAGTAAAGGAAAAACACCCACCATTGCAGATTTAATAGTGTCGATGTGTACATTCCTTTAAAGGACTTCTTAGGGCACACAAACCTCCCTAAGGTATTTGCTTACACGCCTAGGAAATTGTTTTTCCAAGATTATTGCTGCCAGTTTCTTCGGGCAAGCAGAGTTCAGGAGTTCCCAGGACGTGGAGGCTCCTAGCAAGATTATGAAGGAAAGCCTGGAAGGCTAGGCATTACATGGCAGCCAGAATCTCAGGCAGTGCCCTGGAAGGTAACGTGTGAAGTCTGGGAACAAAGCTGTGTAGGCAATGGAGACGCCAGGCAATCAGAGGCATCAAGCAATGAAACAGCTGCAAGGAAAGTCATGAAGGAGGAGAAATCATGTGGCTTCAGCAGGGCCCTTTGCTGCTCCCATCATGGCCGGTCATGACCTGGGCATCTGGGCCGAAAGCTAGATGGTGGGCGTGGGGCTATGAGCTGTAACGTTTGTCCTACTGCCTTTCGTCCTGCTTTTGTCTGTTCCTTTTCGCCTGCTTCCCTACCGTTGTTGGCATGTTCCTTTTCCCTGTGTTGGGAACGCGAATGCCCTGAGTGTCTGAACAGGTTTTTACACAGACTTTGAGCAGTGCTGAAACTGAGACACTTTGAGGAAGGAATTAATGCTTGCCAGTTGTGTGTACCAGGCAGGGCTGTGCCCGTGTCCTTACCTGGAGAGTAAGTATGATTTAAAGTGTCCTCAGATGACAAGGGGTGGGGTTAGAATGAGTGCTCTTAATTTCCACCTTGGTTGGACTGACACACGCCAAGATCAGTAAAATCACATGCCGGTGGCCTGTGGGGACGTTCTCACGGACGCTTGGCATATGGCATCCCTACTGTGCAAGAGTTCACCCTGACCGTGGCTAGCGCCACCCGAGAGGCAGGGGTCCAGGAGGAACAAGCGAACCACAGACAAAGCCCAGGGGCAGGTGTGCTGTCTCTGCTTCCTGGTGGACAGGAGGTGGCTGGCTGTGTTGCACTATGCTCTTCTGTCATCGTAATGTCCCGCCGCCTTTCCACAGGCCCACAGCAGCGGAGTCAGCTGACTGTGGACTGAGCTTGTGACACCATCACCAAGCAAATACTCCCATCAAGCTTCTTCTGTGACAACTCCATGCCTGTGTATGTTGCATGCTGGTCACACCCCACCCTCTCTTAACTGCCTCCCAGCTCTGCCAGTCCACCCCCACCCACTTGCCTACAAAAATTTTTCTCATACTTCTGTTCACTTTATGACTGACTTTAACAAGGACTGTCTGTGTAGCCTGAGTTTAGAGCTCAGAAGAGAATGTACAGCTGGAGACAGTGACCGTCCCTGTCCAAGAACATGCCAACAGCTAATAGCTCAGCAGCAGGGGGACCCCACCCACCATTCCGAGATCTGTGGTGTTGACAGGGCCAGTCTTGGGCAGGCCCCGTGCAGGTAACTGCTGCTGCTGTGAGTTCATGTTATTGGTGATGGTGTCCTGCATAGAAGATGGCATTTGCAGCCCTTCTGTATGTTTTAGCTTTTCATGTTGCTGACTTCCCCCTCTGCAGTATTGCTGAGCCGTGGGTGGGCGGTGTAGATGTCTCAACTGTCACTTGTTCTAGGCCTCTTGGCCAGCTATGAATCTCCACATCCATCATTATTCACTACAAAGCGAGACGTCTCTGGTTAAGGCTGAGGGTAGCTTTTATCGATGAACACAGGATGTTTAGAAGGCGGTTAGATGCTGTGTAGATGTAGCCAGACAATGGTAGTAAGTTTCACTCTTGGGCTTATGACTTCCCCGTGCCTAAAGTTGTGTCACGATTTAAAGATGTGGCCATTGAATTAGTAATAACATAAAGATGCCCTCTCAGTTTATGATGGGATTGTGTCTCAATAAGCCCGTACACACTGAAAGTAGATCTGGACCTCAGCCCTTGGAGGATGGAGGTGCAGCCACTGAGCACTTCCCCTCTGGAACTGCGAAGGTTGAGAGATTCCTGTAAATGGGACTGGCGGTCCAGACTCTGTTGCTCGGCCCCCTAGGAGCTGAGCAAGCGGCTGCTGCAAGCTCCAGCTACTACAATGCTATACCTTCCCCGCCAGCGCAGGCTGTCCCCTCAGAAGGGCCCTCGCCTCCTTAGATTGCTTCCTTTTAGAAATGTTTTTATATTTAAAAAGTTATATTAAAACATTTAAATAAATTCTAAAGGTGGGGGGCGGGGGGGCTGTGCTCGTGAATGCAGACGCCCTCAGATGCCGGAGAGGGTTGTTGAATTCTCTGGAGCTGCAGTTACATCCAGGTGGTTGAGAGTCACCCAAACCCGGGCCCCTACAAGAGCAATGCATGCTCCTAACTGCTGAGACATCTTTCTCTGCACGCATCAGGTCACAACAGCAGGGGAAGTACTCACGTTACAACTCAGGTGGCTTCTGTAGTGAGTGTGGACAGAGAAGAGGGAGGTCAGTGCCTCACTACGCAGCCCTGGCTGACTATGTAGACCAAGCTGAGCTCAAACTCACAAGAACTCTGCCTGCCAAGCACTGGTGCGCACATCTCTTCATCTCACGAGAATAACCTCTTAGGAATGGAATTAATTTGGGGGTGAGTGAGGATGCACACTTTAAATGTGACCGGCGTCACTGTTGCAGGAGACTTATCAATCGTAGATGGACCAGGCGTCTGGTAAGACCCTGGGGCTGTGCGATATGAACACTGAGCAGGAGACTTGGCTTGAGAGCCTTGAGTTTGTAGCCACGCCTCATGGGGACTTAAGCCAGCTCCCTCACAAGTCAGTGGGAGCTAGCACCACTCCTGCCCCGTGGGGACCCCAGCCCTTGGAATCACCGAGGCCGAGGAAGGACACCCTCTTTATTGCCTGTAAAAGTCCCTTCAGGCCTGTGTCGATTAGAATTTGGAATGCAGCCCCACTGGTTGTGGTTGTAGGATGGCACTTCTAGGTATTAATGGTAGGTAGCTGGGATTGCCGGAGAATTTTTTCCCCTTGTCCAGGAAGCCACAGATAGAGAAGCGAAACTGGACTACTAGGCCATACAAGTTGAGCAACACCACCCAGGTCCAGACCTGTCGGGCCTGCCCTAAGCTGAGCTTCCAACGATGTTGCCGTGTGAAGGAGGTCCCACGCTAGTCCTGAACAAAACCAGTGTTGAGCGTGACTGAAACAGAGAGTTCAGGACAATCCCCTTGTAAGAGTCTTGCAGTCTGTGTGAGTCCGGTCAGGTGGGGTACTTTTCATCAGTCAAATACAGGCCGATGGAGAAGACTGCCCAGGCTGCACAGTCAGTGGCGTATCTGGCATTGCTTGGGGTTTGTGTGACCTGGAGGCCTGGCCGGCAGCTGGCAGTGCCTAGCAGTGGGGACCTTGTGAGGCTCCCAGGTTAGACCATGCCACCCCCCAACCCCCAGGTTTCCTAGCTGAAGTCCAAGAACTGAGTACCTCAGCGTATGGCTGCATTTGGGATGAGGCTCTTTGGCCCAGTGCCCTGAGATGGTTAGAGTGGCTCTATGCCCAGCTTGTTGGTATCTTGATGAAAGAAGAGGAAAGGGATTTGGACACAAACACCACACAGGGAACGTCACTAATGTGACCTGGAGCAAATTCTTCTCTCGCAGCCCTCAGAAGGAGCCAGCCCAGCTGCATAGTCATCTTGGGCTTCCAACCTCCAGAACCTGGAAGCCTGGAAGCACTGGTCCCTGTGGCTTGAGGGGCCCATTGGTGGTAGCTGAGCAAACCACTGGAGTGTACTCCTGGCCATGGGGGGAACAGCTGGGGCTTCCCCCAGAGACACGTGGAGAGACTCAAGGACACCCAGGAGGTTTTGGACAGAAAACACCACCAATCCACAATCAAAATAAGGGCAGCAAATCTCTGCAGGAAGTAATCCCTGGTTTGAAACTGATCCTGGGAAACAGCCATTTTCCCAGTGACTTTGATGGGCAATTCTTAGCAAAGTGAGCCGAGGAGCAGAAGTCGGCCACATCGACTGGTAAGCTACTTTCCACCTTTTCCTGGTCAAGAAGTAGAAGATAACAGGGCTCTTCCTGCCACCACTGCAGACACGGTGCCACAGAAATCCCCACCCACCCACTGCTTAGCTGGGCGTGGTGAAAGGAGCCCTGATGATGCGTCTAATGGCTGGGCTTCAGCTCCACGGCGCCAAGCACGAACTCCCTAAATTACTAACTGTGAGTTTTGACATGGACTTCCCACATTTATTTCCATCAAATGAAGTGATCTGTGACTATGTCTCCTATCCCAGAGGGACTAGCAAGGGCTTGAATCACAGAGCATATTAAGTAAAACCATCTAAGCAAGTGCAGAGAAATGAGAGCAAAGGAATGAGGAGATAGCTGTGTAGTCAACAGACAACATGAATTAAGCCCCACATTCGGTTCTGAACATCCCGGCTGCTGAGGAAGAAAAGTAAAACCTCTCAAAAGTTGACACCAAGAAAGGGTGTGTATGAAACACTGTGGTTACAACATTTAAATTTTCATTTCGTTGTGCACATCCCAAGCATGTTCCAAACTCATGTTTCTAGATGTTTCAGACTTCCCACTCAAGCACAGCTTCAAACTAACGAGTTTGATTGTCAACATAGTCGGTTGACAACCCCATGTTCTAGGCAAAGCCCGAAAACTCTTCTCTCCTTTATCCCTTTATAAAAGAGATGCTCCTTCTATCTTTTCCGAGTGCAGTGCCAACATTTGCTCCTGGCATAAAATGTGTAAGATGTTGAGAAATATTTTTAGAATAAAAATACCCATCATCCTCCCTACCAGAATGAAAAACAAAAAAACAAAACAAAACAAAAATCCATCAACTGAATGTGTCTTCTCTGTCCTGAGTCTCCCATTGTTTCTCGACCCACATATTTTGGTTCGTCTCAACTGAAGGATGTTTTGTTCCAGGACAACATGTCAAAGCATCTTGAATTACCAGCTCTGCCACCTCTCCAAGGCTTGGAGCTCCTTTCCCTTAAACTACAAGTTGAGCAACCAAACCTCTGCTCCTCTGCGGCTGCCTTCGCCCTGCCTGCCTGGGCGAACCTTCCCAGGAATGAGGCTCGGGACAGCTCGCTCGGCCATGGCTGCCCACTTCTGCCAGTTCCGATATGAGCCACTGAAATGTCTTCCCATCGAAATCCCACTGTGTCCCTAAGTAGAGTGGGCTTTTGGGAGGTGTTGCTAAACACCGTCACATCCAAAAGAGAAAAGAGAGACCAGGTTGGTTTGAATTTCCTTGACCTGTTTGAGTTTCCCCCGTTTGAAACTCCATCTGTAGGATGTTCATATAAATCAACGTCTTAAAATCCCACATCAAGGTAAATCATATCAGTGCAACTTAGTGTGAAAGGTGCCGATATGTTCTTGTCCTGCGTGTGTGGGACGTTAGCTGTGCGGCTGGGAACGTTGAAAGGAGTGAGGCAAGTCGCAGTAGGACTGAGGGCAGGAAGAGCACCCTCTAGGTTACCCCAGGGTGGAACATGGTGCAGATGCCCAAGGCCCTGCCTGCTTCACCTTGTTCCCTGGGAAACGAGCAGTGACCCTCCTCCTGCCTATCGTCTCTGAGGGCCACCTTCTACTCATGCTGGACTGAGTGGCCTGGTCTCCCATTCCTGCTGCACTGTGTATGAGACAGCTGTCCCCCTGGACCATCATGTACATCCCTGAGGCCACTTCGTGGGACGCGTTGACATTGTTATCTGAAGCGGAGAGAGACTGATGCAAAACATAGACCTCTTTGTTCCTCTGACCAACAACCAGCCGGTCCCTGACATCAGACTCTCCAGGAAGAAGCAGGAGGTATGGTCAGTGATGACCCTCAGTCCCAGGAGGGCGCGGAACTCTACGGCCGTCTTGCCCAGAGCCTCTCATTGCTGACTGAGCTTCTGTAGCCACTGGCAGAAAGTGAATCCTTTCACAGAGATGCCCTAGTGTGCATGCCACCCTGTCTGTCAGTCTATCCATGATGGAAAGCAAAGATGACCGCCTTCCACCAACCCTGCTCCTTCTATGTAAGCCGACCCTCACAGCACTGGGGCCCAAACTCACTCTTTTCCACCATCAACACTCACTCAGAACGGGTTTTTCCTCCTCCTCATGCATCTCTGGTCCCTGGTCCCTCCTGTGCAAGTGCCCCAGCCACCCCAATGTCTCTGTCCAGAGTGCCTGGAGCTCAGAACTCTTGCTGCTTCTCCAGGATCGGCCCCCATTGTGCTCTGCCATCCTATAGGGAGGCTTCCATCATCTCTGGACTAAGTGTGTAGTGACTTGGTTTGCTGTTTGAGCTCTCTCTCTACACGCTCGGACTTCTACAAACTTTTAGCTGGGCCTGCCTGCCTGCCTGCCTGCCTCCTGCCTCCTGCCTGCCTCCTGCCTCCTGCCTTCTGCCTCCTGCCTGCCTGCCTCCTGCCTCCTGCCTGCCTGCCTCCTGCCTCCTGCCTGCCTGCCTCCTGCCTCCTGCCTCCTGCCTCCTGCCTCCTGCCTCCTGCCTCCTGCCTGCCTGCCTCCTGCCTCCTGCCTCCTGCCTCCTGCCTCCTGCCTCCTGCCTCCTGCCTCCTGCCTGCCTGCCTCCTGCCTGCCTGCCTCCTGCCTCCTGCCTGCCTGCCTCCTGCCTCCTGCCTCCTGCCTCCTGCCTCCTGCCTCCTGCCTCCTGCCTGCTGCCTCCTGCCTGCCTGCCTGCCTCCTGCCTCCTGCCTGCCTGCCTCCTGCCTCCTGCCTCCTGCCTCCTGCCTCCTGCCTCCTGCCTGCCTCCTGCCTCCTGCCTCCTGCCTCCTGCCTCCTGCCTCCTCCTCCTGCCTCCTGCCTCCTGCCTCCTGCCTCCTGCCTGCCTGCCTCCTGCCTCCTGCCTCTGCCTCCTGCCTCCTGCCTGCCTGCCTCCTGCCTGCTGCCTCCTGCCTCCTGCCTCCTGCCTCCTGCCTGCCTGCCTTCTGCCTCCTGCCTCCTGCCTGCCTCCTGCTTCCTGCCTGCCTGCCTCGTGCCTGCCTGCCTTCTGCCTCCTGCCTCCTGCCTGCCTCCTGCCTCCTGCCTCCTACCTGCCTGCCTCCTGCCTCCTGCCTCCTGCCTCCTGCCTCTGCCTCCTGCCTCCTGCCTGCCTCCTGCCTCCTGCCTGCCTGCCTCCTGCCTCCTGCCTCCTGCCTCCTGCCTGCCTCCTGCCTGCCTGCCTCCTGCCTCCTCCTGCCTCCTGCCTCCTCCTGCCTGCCTCCTGCCTCCTGCCTCCTGCCTCCTGCCTCCTGCCTCCTGCCTCCTGCCTCCTGCCTCCTGCCTCCTGCCTCCTGCCTCCTGCCTCCTGCCTCCTGCCTCCTGCCTCCTGCCTCCTGCCTCCTGCCTGCCTGCCTCCTGCCTCCTGTCTCCTGCCTCCTGCCTCCTGCCTCCTGTCTCCTGCCTGCTGCCTCCTGCCTGCCTGCCTGCCTCCTGCCTCCTGCCTGCCTGCCTCCTGCCTCCTGCCTCCTGCCTCCTGCCTCCTGCCTCCTGCCTCCTGCCTGCTGACCATGCCTCTGAGAATAGGCTTAGACCTGAAATCTCCACAACTGCCAGTGAGTATGCTCACTGCCCTAAGCATTCTGGGTCAGTCAGTGCTATCACCGTGTAAGAAGTATGGGTATGAAAATGAGACCTTACACACATGGCCATATTACAGCCTTCTCAAAGCCAGGGAGTGTCTGGTCAGAGCTTATCAGCTCTCAGAGGGAGTTGAAGCAAACAGCTCAGCCACATCCTAGTGACATAACTTGGGGCAAATGTCTCACATTCTCTGGCCTCACCAACCTCAGAGCACTGCTGCATCCAGTAGACCCTTAGATGTCACCTCTGTCCCATCCCTGTGCCATCCAGTTGAAATAGTCTGAGACCACCACAAATGGGCAAAGGCCACATAAACCCTGGGCCCTTAACATGGCCTGCCAAAAGTATGATGTGTTTTCTTCTGCCCCCAGCCTTGAATTCCCAACAGCTCTGTCACCAACGCTAGATGAGGCCACAGCTGAGCAAGCCATCATTAGCGTCCAAGCAGCCCCACCACAAACAACACCGCTGATGTGTGGATTACCATGGCAGCTGTCAAGGTTGCTTCCCAGATTTCATACCTTCCCTGTGACTGTCTGTCGGTCTGTCTGTCTGTCTGTCCCCTTGTATCTTCAGCAGATTTCACACCTTCTCTGTGACTGTCTGTCTGTCTGTCCCCTTGTATCTTCAGCAGATTTCACATCTTCTCTGTGACTGACTGTCTGTCTGTCCCCCTTGTATCCTCAGCAGATTTCACATCTTCTCTGTGTTTGTCTGTCTGTCTGTCCCCTTGTATCTTCAGCAGATTTCATATCTTCTCTGTGTCTGTCTGTCTGTCTGTCCCCCTTGTAGCTTCAGCCTTGGGTCCAGCTTTTTTGCTCAGCTCCACCTGGAGACGGGTTCCTGGTTCTGGAACGTTCAGTCTTGCACTGTAACTCAGAGCTGGCGTGGCCTGCTGGGCGCTCCTGTGACTCTTCACCTGACCTGTGGGAAACACTGAAGACCCTCAGCCCTATCTCAGGGCCTTGTCACACAGGATGATGACAGTGGCAACAAGGGTGCTCACTAATTACAGAAGGATGCAACCAGGGCACTGAAAATCCTTTAGCTAGACAACATCTTCTGGTTTAAGTCTGCAGCCCTCAGCCCGCCAGTGATAAAGGCGGGCAGTCATTATGAATGGACAATGGCTAAACTTTAGATCCCTCCCAAATATGTGTGTGGCACGGGGGAGAGGACCTGCTGTTAACTGTCCCTAAGCAAGCTGCCTGGCCACTGCCAGCTCCCTTTGGCCCAAGTGAGCTGGAATCTAATTTCTAACAATGGAGCCTTCCCTGTCTTGTTCAAAAATGTATGGCTTGGTCTCCCTTACACTATTTCCACGCTACAGTGTCAGTGGGGCAACTTCAGAAACATCTGGAAACTCAAGCAGTTCCCGACTGTGGCCCACAGCAGTGTTGCTCCTGCCAGCCTGGGTCTCACGGGGTTCCACACCTTGGCCCTGGCCTCACCACAGCCCCTGGGGAAGGTGGCCTCTCCCCTCCCCTGGAGGGCAGCCTTTATTGGGTGCTTTCTTTCCTAGCACTGACTATTCAGCTCCTCTGGCCAGAGCCAGGCGGGGGTTGGCGATGTGAAAGGTTAAGTATTCAGGGTACTTGCTGGGCAGCAGGCTCGGTCAGAGCATTTGGAGTCAGCTCTGTATCCCAAGTAGACTCTGCCAGCAGCCCCACTCCCAGGCCCAGGCAGCTCAGGTTAGCATGGGAAGCTGTGTGTGTGGCATGGCAGGGTGAGCCCCTGGCAACAGAAGTCAAGAGTCCCATCCAACTCAGAGCCCAAAACTTTGTCTAAGCAGCCGCCTCTTGTCACACTCAAGCTATGTCAACACGACCAGGCCCATTGATGCCCTTCGTGGGTATAGAACTGGTGAAGACAAGACATCCCCATTTTTCAAAGACAGCGATTCTCTGTGTAGCCCTGGCTGTCCTGGAACTCCCTCTGGCCTCGAGATCTGCCTGCCTCTGCCTCCCAAGTACTGGGCGTGCACCACCACCACCACCACCTGGTTCCTTCCAGACTTTTAATCTTAAGATTCCATGCCTTTCAGGAGTATGAGCCAGTCGGGAAGCTTCCTTGCATCATTCGGTTAAAACCTCTGCCCAACATCAGGTTCTAAGTGCCAGGATGGTCCTACCCAGGAGAAGTGACTTCATCCCCAACCCTGACCCTCCCCCCCCCCAGCACGGTGCCTAGAATGGGCACTGAAGAGGGGAATCCTGTGGGCTGCAGACACAGAGTAAAGTGGGAAGAGTAAGGGAGAGGGCGGGGAGGAGAGGGAGAGGGGAGGGAGAGGGGAGGGGGAGGAGGAGGGAGGGGGAGGGAGGGGGCAGGGAGGGGGAGGGAAGGGGAGGAAAGGGGGAGGGAGGGGGAGGTAGGGAGGGGGAAGGGATAGGAAGGCGGCAGGGAAGGAAGAGGAAGGGTCTACCGTCCACCCTGTGGGGACGGCTCCCCGACAGTCACACATGAGAAAGTGTCACTCCACAGAGCTCCAGCTGCCTTTGCCAACAGTGCTGGGGTTAAGGGTGTGTACCACAACACCTGGCCAGTCATCCTGTTTTAGCAAAGCTCCCTCCCTCCCATCAGCTCCCTTCTCATCCACTGCCACTGCCCCCCCTCTCCCGCCACCCCACCCCCCCACCCCCACCCCACCCCCGCTCTCAGAAAGAATGAAGCCATCTTCACCAGACACTCGGGCCACAGACCCTGGAGTGCTAGTGTCTGGGAAGGCCGGGGAAGCAGAGCTGGGCACTCAGTTCTTAGCCTTAGACCTATCCTGTATGAAAGCCATCAGCTATAGGAATAAGGTAACATTCACTTTCAGCATGCGGACCCTGTGATCACCAGCATGAGGACCCTGTGACCTCCAGCCTGATGATCTTATGATGTGAGGACCCTGTGACCTCCAACCTGATGATCTTATGATGTGAGGATCCTGTGATCTCCAGCACGAGCTTGGACCTGGCCAGCCTCCCATTCTCCCTGCCTTTCCTTGGAGACTCCAGCAGGGAGCTCAGGCAGCTTCTACTCCAGTGCTGGCAAAGCTCCTAACCTCCGGCTGGGCTTCACCTCTGTGCCTCCCAGGGAGCACTCGCTCATAGGAAGAGGGGGCCCCAGTCAGAATCGTACCCCGTGTCCTCTGAGCCAGATGCTCTGTGGGGCAGGGAATGCAAGGGAAACCAACCATTCCTTATTAATAGCTTATCTGGCTGATTTCCATTCTGTTCCTCATAAATAGTACCAGGAAGATTATAATGTGAAAAACGGAATGCAGAACTCCAAGCCAGGCAGGCTTGGCCTGAAAAGACACTTCATGTGTGATGGGAGAGGACACACTTTGGGTTTTCCAGTCTTCCGTGAGGGTACCCAAGGAGGAAGACTTACGCCCTGGCACCCAGCACCCAGCTGCCTCACTCCAGGGTAGACCTGAGTCACCTCAGGGAGGCCTCCGTGACAGCCGCCCGCTGGCCAGCACTCAACAGCTGTTACTCAAGATTCCGAATCTCTCCTCCCGGTGCCGGACCCTCTTGGCCTTCCCATGCTCCGGGCTCCGGTATGCGTCCGTCCCCCAAAACCCTCCAGAAGGAAACGCATTTATTTGTCAGTGAGAGGCTGTAGGCCACGGTGGGGCACCTTTGGTCTCTGCACCCAAGGGGCCTGGGCTTGAATTCTGTCTGTCTTCTTACAGAAGGTGTAACTTGGACCGTTGTCTTAGCAGACACAGGGAAATGACAGTGCCTGTCCCATTGTCCTCCCGTAAAGAGAATGGAGAATGGGACCAAGCAGCAGTGGTCTCCTGAGCCCCTGTGTGGCCTGAGCTACCTGTGGCACCCATTGTCCTTGAGGAATTGAGTTTGTGTTGTGTACACGACACACGTCACCCTGCGGTCACCCTGATACCGACTTCTTCCACTGTTGAGGGGATCGGGGAATGTACAGGAGATCCCTCTCTTTGTTTCTGTAGGTCAAGTAACCAACCAGGACCCCTAGGAGACCCAGATGGCACTGAGGTCTTGTGTCATGGCTCACGCTGGCTCACGCCCTCACGACGTCCATTAATCCTTGTGATCTCAAAGCAAAACCGGAACAAGTGGACAAGTGGCAGTGGTGGAGGCTGCAGCAATGACGTCAGTAAGGGAGGCACCCACTTCTGGCCAAGTCAAGGCATAGAGCACAGCGAGGCACATCTTTACCAGGATCCAAACGCTAGGAAGTCTAAAAGATTAACCGAGCTCACGCCTTTAGTCCCAGCCCTAGAGAGGCATATAAAAGACGGGAGCCCAGCGTCTCAGGCTATCTCCAGCCACGCTGAGGAGAGGCAGCGGCCTGAGGCTTGGTGAGAGCTCGTGGAGACAGGATCAACCTTGAGTCTGAGCTAGAGGTAAGAGCTAGTGCTGGCCTCTGACCATCATCTTTGAACCCCAACATCTCTCTGAGTGTTTATGTTTCCCGCTCCACGCTTCCCTCCTGTACTCACTGCAGACCGTGACGCTGGATGCCTCTGATGACAAAACCAAGCACCAAGAACGAACTTAATGATGGAGCCCCCAGAGCCAGCCCCTGCCTCAACTCCTTTTATCGAGCGAAAATAGGCGCACTGCTAAGCCAAAAGCTGACCGGCGTATCTGGGCACATTGAGCCAAACCAGCATGACCAAGGGTGGTGAAAACAAGACTTAGGAGACGGTATTACCTTCCTTCTAGACTGTTCCACCTGAGCCTCTCTCTAGATAGGAGATGTTCCAGCGCTGCGAGTCACCAAAGCCCACGTTTGCTCTCTGTGCTCGCCCAACTGGCCTCAGCTCACCTCTCTCCACCCTCCTCTCTCCCTTGTGCCGCCTGAGATCACAATAACTTCCAAACTTGTCCCCAAGGCCATGTTGCCGCTGCTGGAGTACCTTCTCTGGGCGGCTTCTTGGGGCAGGAAAGGGGCAGCCTCTGTGTGGTTCTTTTGAAGACCGTATGTATGAATACCTCCAGTTAATGCATCTGTCTTCACATCATCCCCGATGACCACAGCTTCTCCTTCAACTAGAGGGAAGCTGAGCAGCTTGGGGCTTGGCCTCCCTCCAACTCCACCCCGAAGCCCATCTGTCTCAAAGCCTTCCTCTCCCGCCCTGAGTGTAAAATGCCCTCCAGGGCTCCTAAACTGTTCCTCCTGTGAGCAGTCCTCGGCTCCCTCGTCTAAGCTAGATCCTCCCCACCCCAGCGTCTGGCGAACAGGACGTGTACTGTGTGCAACCTTGTATCTTTGTCTTGAGTAAACAATATGTAGCCCAGTAAAAACGTGGGGCAATTCTGGGTTCTCATGCTCCGTGGCCTTGTGACTTCGGCTTGCTCATCTGAGCACAGTTGCCCGATGGCTATAAAATGCACCTGTCGTTTCTGGACGCGACGTCCATTTTCAGCCTGTGAGTTCAACCTTACCAGTCAATGGGGATGGAGAAGTTTCGCTCAAGCTTCCCACGAGCATCGCTTAAAAAAAAAATCAGCCCGTTCCACCTAGCTGCTCTTCCTGTTTGAAACAGAAAAAAGGAGACCAGGGCAGGGAAATGACCTGGGTCATGTCAAAACTGAGCCGCCCACACAAACATAGTGACAAGTTGATCGCAAGCTTTCATCAGCAACCTTGCAAATCTTCTTCCTGCTTACGCTGGTACATGTCACATCCTTGGACATTGGGGGCATTGAGGGACAGGCTGATGACAAATGCCATTCGTGTGTGAACCAACAAAGCCTTCACGGTGCATCAGGGAGCAGCACGCCAGCCTAAGTCAGGTACTTCAACAGAGAGAAGGGCGTTTCCAGTAGACGCTGCAGCCTCATCGGAGTTCTGGGGTCTGAGAGATGTGGTCGTGGGGGATTCATACACAGAGCCTGGGATGACACAGAACCTGGGTGGAATCGAAGCTGACATTGGAGCGTGAAAGATATGACAGGCTGCAGTCTACATTTGGGGTTTATCCTGTGGTCAGTGAGAATCAGCAGCTGATTTTGTTGTGGGGGGAGCCAGTGACATGACTGGGTCTATGTTCTGTGTGGTAGATCAAATGTATTTGGCCCCCCATAAACTTATGGGGGGTGGCACTTTTAAAGTGTGTAGCCTCATTGGAGGAAGCTGGATGACACCCACCTTTAATGCAGACCTTGGCACTGGAGGGAACCCCTTTAATCTGGGCTACATCTTCTGTTGGGAGTGTGTCACTGTGGGGGTGGGCTTTGGGGTCCTTTTCTCAAGCTTCGCTCAGTGTGACAATCAGTCGACTTCCCGTTACCTCTGAGTCAAGATGCAGGGCCCTCGGCTATTTCTCCAGCTCCATGCCTGCATGCATGCCGCCATGCGCCCCACCGTGATGGACTGAGCCTCTGAACTGTAAGTGAGCCCCCTCAATGAAATGTTTCTTTATGAGTTGCTGTGGCCGTGGTGTCTCCTCACAGCAATAAGAACCCCAAGACCCGCTGAAAAAAGGTTTGTGTGCAGAGCAAAGCAGAGGTGGGCAGGGGCTGGGGACCCTCATCGCCGCCCACCTGAGTCCTCTCAAAAAAGACTCGGCTGTAGTGGACAGTAAGACATTGTGGAAAAAGAGGAGGACAGGGAGCAGACAGAGGAGGAGCAAGGAGGGGGAGGAGGGAGACGATCGGAGGAGGAAGGACTGTTTGATAGGAAGGAGCGGGAGAAGAGGGGGCAGTCGATACCGTGTCCAGGCAAAATGTCAAACTCTGTCTGCTGTAGGCACTCACTGATGTCACACTAACTAGTGTTGTAGGTACTCACTGATTTCACACTAACTAGTGTAGGCACTCACTGATTTCACACTAACTAGTGTAGGTACTCACTGATGTCACACTAACTAGTGTTGTAGGCACTCACTGATTTCACACTAACTAGTGTAGGTACTCACTGATGTCACACTAACTAGTGTAGGTACTCACTGATGTCACACTAACTAGTGTAGGCACTCACTGATTTCACACTAACTAGTCCCTCAGCGCACGCTTTAGTGTTCTAGAGATTTCTTGTCCTGTAAAGTGTTTACCAGGTAAACAAGCCTGTTTTGTTGTTGGTTTGTTTGTTTTTGTTTTGTGTAAATTGGAGTTTCCCACTGGCATTTTAATAGAATATCTTATTTATTCTTTGACAATTTCATACATGTAATGTGTCCTTATTCTATGTACTGCTTCCTCCCTACCCCCTCAACATACTTCCCCCACCCCATTCTTACTCTGTGTGTGTGTGTGTGTGTGTGTGTGTGTGTAACCCACTAACCCACTGGATCCAGTGAGTGTTGTGTTTAGGAACTATTCATTGAAGATGTGTTACATTTGTTTATGCTGTGGAGCATTTGTTTAGTGATGCATAGATGTGTAGCATTCTTTTATGCTGCATTTGTTCAACTCTGTAAAGCCACGTTACTTTGCCTACGGAAAATACTTGATTGGTCTAATGCAGAGCTGAACAGCCAATACCAAGCAGAGAGAAAGAACAGGAGAATTCTGGGAGAGGAAGATAGAGGAGGGCTCCAGGGGCCACCCAGCTGCACAACCAGCCATGGAGTAAGAGAGACAGAAAGGTATATAGAATAGAGAGAGAGACAGAATCCCAGAGGCAATGGGTCGATGGGATAATTCAAGAAAAGCTGGCTAGAAACAAGCCAAGCTAAGGCCCAGCATTTACAAATAAGAATAAATCTCCATGCATTTATTTTGGGGAGCTGGATGATGGGTCCCCAAAGAGCAAAGAGTGAAAAACAACACACACACAAATACAAGGGAGAGAGAGGGAAGAAAGAGAGAGACACTCAGGCTGCTGAGATTGAAATGATCTAGCATCTCAAAGAGCTGTAAAAGCTATGTGACCTCATCAAACTTGCTCATCTGTGGCCCCACCCCTGATAGGCCAGTATCCCGCAGCTCATGTATGAAGGAACCTCCACCCTGCCCTTCCACACTTGCTGGCCTTTGGCCTTGGCTCGGCACTCAGAGACCTTTTGATTGGCTCTGTTCTTTCTCCTTCAATGACAGCAGTTTAGGGTCCCAAGTCCAACAAAACAGCCATGACAACAAGAGTTGTCCCTCACTGACTCAGAGATGTACTTTCAAGCATCTCCTGAGCCAAAATGCCTCCTCAGGTCAATGACAGACAAAAGCTTGAGTCAGGAGCTTTCCTTCTGGGACCCATGGGACTTCCCGGCTTAGGTCACTCAGATCTGAAGAGACAAGAATTCACAAAGCACAAGAGCGGCTGCTGCTCATGTTAGTGTAGCTTCTCCTCTTGGGTTTGGGACCGAGCCAGAGCCATTCATCCATTAATAAAGCCTGTTTGGAAAACAGCAATGCTGGGGCTGGAGAGACGGCCCAGCAGTTAAGAGCAGATGTTGCCCCTGCAAAAGTCCTAGGCTCAGTTCCTAGCACCCACACGGTGGCTCACAAACATCCATGACGCTAGTTCCAGGGGATCTGATGCTGCCTCGGATCTGCACAGGGATGAACATATGGATGCAGGCAAACACCTCACACAAAATAAAGAACCTTAAGCTAGCGCCTCCACAGCTCTGGCTGTGTACACAAGAGTCAATGTGTGTTATACGTGCTGTGCCCCCTTGCTTTACACACAGCACCAAATCACGCCAGTGCGTCTGTCTGAAGTGGGCAGAGCTCACCATAGAGTAAGATGTCATGAGAAGAAGGCATAAAGAGCTCGGCGCACGCCTTTATCCCAGCTCTCGGGAGGCACAGGCAGGTGGATCTCTGTGGGTTCAAGGCCAGCCTGGTCTACAGAGCGAGTTCTAGGACAGCCAGGGCAGAAGGTTTCCCAGATGTGAGGCTAACCCATTCCTAAGCCATTGGCCGCTTGCATAGGTGTGGCACGGGCAGCTCCCACCAGAAGGCACCGTCACCATCTTGGGAGTGGGGGGCTCCAAATCGGGTACAAGGTTAGTTCTTTCATATGTGTGTCCAATACATCTGCTCATGACTTTCATTCATTCTAATGGTGAGCAAACATCCCTGGAAGGCAGTTCGGCAATGTGTGATGAGAACCCTTTGGCCAATTCTAGGAACTTATATAAGCAAACATCTATGGATCCCCAATTATTTCAGGGCTAAGTACTCCCAAATCAGAAAGTAACCTAAAGGTCCAAAGGGGAGGGCACCCAGGATGCCCAGTATGCTACCCACTTACAGTGAAACTCATTCATTGTAGAAGAGCATCTAAGACCTGGGAAAGTGGATACCAGGGGGAGGAGATTGGATACCAGAGGGGGGAGATTGGATAAAGCAGAAGGAAAGATGTGACCCAGTGCCACTGAGCTCACTGGCGTATGGTGGAAACAGTTTCAAATTGCAGTAACACATTAGTAATGGCATCGCTAGATTGTTTTTTTCCTGTTTCCTGCTGTCTTTATACTCTTCTCCAAAACTCTGACATGGAAGTATATTACTTTTACTTTCAGACGGGGTAAAGGTTGGGGGGGGGTTGTTTGCTTGCCTGTTTTTTTTTTTTTTTTTTTTTTTTTTTGCCCACCAATTTTGCTGACAACACGGAGATGAATTTGTCTCGCCTTCAGGAAGAGTATTAGCGTCCCCAGTCGCTGAGCTTAGAGAAATTGTCACATAATTAAAAGATGATTTTCCCAACACATTTCCTCTGAAGATCGAACACTGAGTGAAAGTTTTTCTTCAAAGAGAAACAGAAATTACAAGGACAGAAAATGTGAACGGTGTCTCAGGGTTGCTATGGTTGTTATCAGACGCAATGGCCAAGAGCAGCTTGTGGGGGAGGTGTTATTTCACTTACAGTTTCATTCATTAATTCCTTATCAAAAGTATCGAGGGCAGGAACCTGGAGGCAGGAGCCAATGCAGAGGCCATGAGGGAAGCTGCTTACTGGCTTGCTCCTCATGGCTTGCTCAGCCTGCTTTCTTATAAAACCCAGGACCATCAGCCCAGGGATGGCAATACCCACAGTGGGCTGGGCCCTCCCCAGGCATGTACAAGCCCCGTGAATACAACAGCACAGTGTTTGTTTATAGCACATACACCCTCACATACAATTCAGATATCTGTAGATAATTTATAGTACCTGGAAAAGCATAAGTACACATTACAAAGACAAGGAGAAAGTTCAGAAATGTTCACTACAGATGCAATTTTCCCCTGCTGTTTCTGGCTTATGGTCAGTTAAATCTGCAGATGACTCAGTGGATAAAGGTGCTTACCATTGAGCCTGGTGGCCTGAGTTTGATCCCTAGGACACACAGAGAAGGAGAAAAACAACTCTTAGAAGTTACCCTGGGCCCTAATCACGTGGTGCGTCACATGCCCTACCCACCTTCCCCAAATGAATAGTTCTAAAATAACTGATAATCCTTTTAATAATGACTGACATTTGCAGCTTTGTTATATCAAGCAGGTATTTGTTTGTTGTTTGCTTGTTTGTTTGTTTTGGATTTTGGTTTTTTGAAACAAGGTTTTTCTGTGTATCCCTGGCTGTCCTGGGACTCACTCTGTAAACCAGGCTGGCCTCAAACTCAGAGATCTGCCTGCCTCTGCCTCTTGAGTGCTGGGATTAAAGGCGTGCTCCACCACACCCAGATATATCTATATTTTTAACACCTGTATTTTTTTCCCTAGGTCCAGTATATTTTGTATTGGGAAGAAAGGGCAGACAAGATGATTTTCTAACTCTTTTAAAAATTTCATATAATATTCTTACTCTTCACAATTTTCAGGCAGTGCATTTTGGTCATATTCACACACACACTCACACACTCACACACACTCACAAACACACATTCACACACACTCACACACACTCACATACTCACACACTCACATACTCACACACACTCACACACTCACACTCACAAACACACACCCTCACACCCTCACACACTCACACACTCACACACTCTCACATACACTCTCACACACACTCTCACACTCACACACACTCACACTCACACTCACTCACACACACATTCACACTCACACACTCACTCACACACTCACACACACTCACGCACTCACACTCACACACTCACACACTCACATACTCACACATTCACACACTCACACACTCACACACTCACACACACACTCACTCTCACACACTCACACTCACTCACACACACTCACACACTCACACACTCTCACATACACTCTCACACACACTCTCACACTCACACACACTCACACTCACACACTCACTCACACACTCACACACACTCACGCACACTCACACACACTCACGCACTCACACTCACACACACTCACACACTCACATACTCACACACTCACACACTCACACACTCACACACACTCACTCTCACACACTCACACACACACTCACACACACTCACACACTCACACACATTCTCACACACTCACACACTCACACACACACATTGTCACACACACATTCACACACACACTCACACACTCACACACTCTCACACACTCACACATTGTCACATACACATTCACACTCACACTCACACACTCACACACACTCACACTCCCACACTCCCACACTCACACTCATACACACTCACAAACTCATACTCACACACACTCACACTCACACACACTCACACACTCACTCACACACTCACTCACACACTCACACACACTCACACACACTCACACACTCACATACTCACACACACTCACACTCTCACACACACTCACTCACTCTCACACACTCACATACTCACACACACTCACACACTCACACACACACTCACACACTCACTCACACACACTCACACACACTCACACACTCACATACTCACACACACTCACACACACTCACACTCACACACACTCACACACTCACACACTCACACACACTCACACACTCACACACTCACACTCACTCACACACTCACACACACACACTCACACACACTCACACTGTCACACACTCACACACACACTCTCACACACTCACACACACTCACACACTCACACACTCACACACGCACTCACACACACACTCACACACACTCACACACTCACATACTCACACTCTCACACACTCACACACACTCACACACTCACACACACTCACACACTCACACTCACTCACACACTCACACACACACACTCCTCCCACTCACATCTGTATTTTATTACAGAGTATTTTCATATATTCTCTGTCAACAGAAATAATCTGTAACTTGGTGAAGTAGGCAAGTTACTACATTTAAGGCTGGGGACCCCGACGTGTCAAGGGAAATGACTCCCATTACTTTTGTCCCTTCTGTGACCACACCCCTGACCAGGTAAGGGAGGAAGGTCCCATCTGGCTCAGGTTCGAGGACACAGCCTGACTGGCGGTGAAGGCACGGTGGGAGGACCCTGTGGGTGCCAGGTGGAGGAGGTTTGCGCACAGCTCGGCAGAGCAGGAAGCAGCGATGACAAAAGCTGGCCCTTGGTGGCGCAACTCCTCCCCTTCTCTGCTGAGCTTCACAGCCTGAGTTCTGCTTCCATCATGGAGTCAATTGTGCCAGGGTCAGACCTGGGCCCTGTTACACATGGCAGAGTTAGCCAGCAGAGGCCACACTCTTATTTCTAACTCCAGCCGTCTCTGATGAAGAGAGGCCACGACTGTCCTAAGGAATGCAGCCAGGCGCAGAGTCCTATCTTCCCCTGGCTAGTGTTAAATGACAGCCCGGAAGTGAAGAAGAAGAAAGGAACAGCCACCCCTACTTCCTCTCCCTGCAGGCTCCCTCCCCTCCCCACCCCTACTCCCTAGCTGACAGAAGTTGAGCTGGGAAAACACTCCCTTAGATCATAGTGGTGATTTCATAGAGAATTCCTTAGCGATTGTTCGTATAGGTAATTTTTGTGGTTGTGGGCGTACACAATCGTTAGAGAGAAGTGTGTACCATGAACCTTGAAACAACACGGTGCCTGCTATCAACATCACTCGTTTACAGCCGTGTTTCTGCTGTTCTCTTCTGTTGCCTGCCTGCCGGGAAGATTCGCTCCTCAGGAAGAGTCGCCGAGTTCCTGGCACCGCTGAAGCTTGTCCCACTCACCCTGTTTCTCTCTGAGGAAATGAAATGGGTGGCTGTGATCCGGGCATGTGTGAGAGAAGGCTGAGTAGAACGGATTGTTATGTTTACTTGTAGAATCTAATATGAATAGTAGACTTTTCTTTTGGAAACATAAAACAGGAAATAGGAAACCATGCAGCCCTAAAATAGTCTGGTATGTGAAAATGATTGCTTATTGGGTTTGCAGGTTAGCACTCCTACCCCGCCCCCAAATGATGAAAAGGCCAAGACGCTGCTACTGTGTAACAGTTTCCTCCCAGATTGAAACATCCCTTCCTGCAGAAAGCTCCTTAAAATGAAAGACAATTAAAATGGCTCCAGGAAGTCCCTGAAGCTGAGCAGACTCACCAGGCCCCTCCCTGCCAGCGTGAGCAATAAAAGCAGAGATTTCCCTCTCAGAGTAAGTAAAGCAGAGATTCCCTCTGAGACGGAGCTAGGCTGCAAACACTGACAGCAGACCAGCTGCCTGGGAGAAGCGGAAAGCAGCGGAGCTTCCGGGAAGAGTTTAGAGCAGACCCTCTCCAACCAGCTGAGCTGCTGCAGGCCGTGCATGAGCTCCAGGGTCCCAGCTTTGTGAGCTGTCACCCATGCTGGAGTGGGCTTTGGTGAGGCAGCCGCCTTTGAGTCATTTCTGCTCCTATAAGTAACGCCTCCCCCACATTCCTGTAGCTAAAACCCACTGGTTCACCAAGTTGGACTTTGGTGTTATCTGTGCTTGGTCTGCCTTGAACTCTGTATTTGTGGTGAATAAATGAGTGTGTTGTGTCTCCCCAGGAAAGGATTTGTCACCCAGCACCTTCTATAGCCAGAAGCATCTTGAAAATGCAGAAGCAAGCCGGAGGATTCCAACTACCAGATTTCCAAACTGAGCAGAGACATGCAGGCCAGTGGGAGACAGAAGGCATGGTGAAAAAGTAACGCCTTGTGTTTATGTTCGTTTGATTTAATTATGAGAGTCCCGATTATGCCAATTATGAGAGGTATTCGGTAGGGCAAAGGCAAAGAACAGTCTTTTCAACATATAATATTGGGATATCCAGTACGGGCAAAAAAATAAAATAAAAACTAGCTTCCACCGCTACCTTACCCATATTCTGAAGCCCATTCAGAAGAGATGGTGAAACTAAGTGAAGCTATGTAATCACATCTTAAATTCAAAACTAAATTTAAATAAATGTAGTAAGTGTACAAGGTTTCTAGGTAGGTGTGGTGGCACACAGCTCCGGTCCTAGCACTCAGGAGGCAGAAGCAGGCAGGGCTCTGTGAGCTCAAGGCCAACCTATGTACATAGTGCCTTACTAGCCATGCAAGCTCCATCACGAGACCCTGCCTCACAAAACAAAACAATACGCAAAGACAATTGTTCAAGTTTCAGCTAGGCCAGCAATGCAGGCCTTCAACCCACACAAAAATAACTTAGAAACTAACAATGGACTGAGATAGCCCACTGACACAGTGCTCGCCTGCCGTGGGTGAGCCTGAGATAGCCCACTGACAGAGAGCTCACCTGCCGTGGGTGAGCCTGAGATAGCCCACTGACAGAGAGCTCACCTGCCGTGGGTGAGCCTGAGATAGCCCACTGACACAGTGCTCGCCTGCCGTGGGTGAGCCTGAGATAGCCCACTAATTCAGTCCACAGAACTGAAAAGATAAACTTCCTAGAAACGAGGTTTGTTTGCCATTTCCTCCAGGGAAAAGGTTCTCTGCTGTGGTACAGCAGTGTGATGGGTACTGGGGCTGATGGAAGCCAGGCCTGTAATCGCGGGTGCCTGAGCGGGCTAGGCTAGGGTTGAGCCATCCGGGAAACTGGAAGTTGAAACCCGACCCAGGCATCCCCAAGTGACACTTCCTTGTCAGCCTGCTCAGTAAGTGCCTGTTAATAAATCTTTAACCATTAGTTCTCTGAGAGTTGGGAGGTTAGGGCTGACCAGTGTTGCTGCACATTTCTGTGGTGTCAGCACGGCCCTACAAGAGAAAGGCTGGCAAGCTTCGGAATTGGGTGAGAGCTTGTATTTGTTCTATCAGAAAAACAGATGCAGTTATAAAAAGAAAGAAAGCAGAGTAGGCGCAGGGGCCACACCCATAACCCAAGCACTCAGCGAGCTGAGGCAGGAGGAATAAAAATACAGGCCACCCAGCAACACGTGCTGAGGAGCTGGGCAGGGAGGGAGAGGGGCGGCCGCGTGGCGGGCGTGACGGTGGCGGTGACAGCAGCAGAGGCTTGTGTAAAGCAGTCGGTTTCACAGTGAAATGGGGGCATTGGCCTTCCGGTGGCACTGGAATGTAATGCTGAAGCCGTCTAGGAAAAATACTCAGATTCTACTGCTTGGCTCTGCAGTTGACATTTGCATGAACCAAATACGATAATGGTGTGTATTAGACATTGAATTTTAGGGTCATCCTTCCGTCCACTCACAGAAGACTGTTATGAAACACAACATAAACACTACCAGCTCTGGAAGTAAAGAGAGAGAATCAGACCCTGGTAGATGAAAGGAAGAAAATAATTACATGTATGAGTTAAAGTTATCCGAGGGCCCAGTAACAGATCTAGAAAAAAACCAGTAAAACTATTCAATTGGAAAAGGTGGAGAGAGGTGTTAGAAAAGAAGAATTTTAATTGGTCTTAATGGCATTTCCACACTGGCAAGTCAATACATATAATTTAGAGCTGATACATCTCGAGACAGAAGTATAATTACATTATTTATAATTACACAGGTAGTTTCTATAAGAACAATTGACAATTTTTTTTTTTTTTCTGCGAAAGAAGGCAATCCCGAAAGATCCAAGGAGTGTTCAGAGCCGATGAATCCACGGCAGCGAGAGGCAGATGGGTAATGAGCCGGGGCTGATGGGGAAAGGGGTAATTGAAGGTGGCAGCCGCCCCTGTAGGGTAATAAAAATGTTATAAAGTCGTGAGGTGACAGCTGCACAGCTCTATAAATGCACTAATACCACTGTGGCGTGTAAATTATACATTTTAATTCGTTTCTCTGTTCCTTAAGAATTTCATACAGGATTTATTTCTATCACCCCTCCCTCCTACTACCCCCACTCATGACCACTCTATAATTACCATGTGCACACATGATTCAACCTCCCGAGCTGTGTCTCTGGCTTTTGGAAACCTTCAGTTTGGGAATCAGTGTCGGCCCCTTTGGTTTGTTGTGATGAAATTATGCATTCGGGACAGGGGTTCTCTGAAAACAGCATCATGACCTTCTCGGCCTGGCACATCTCGGCAGCACTTGGTCAAGATGGCAACACTGTTTTTTTTGTTTTGTTTTTAATTTGTTTGTACCGTAGTTACAGTTTTTCTCTTTGAAGTCAATACATTGGGGATATAAAGCTAAGGTAAAGAATTATTGGTGGCCTCCCCCCCCCAAAAAAAAAGTGGTTTCGTTAGCAATTAGATTTTTTTTTATTGATTTTTTTTTTTTTTTTTTTTAACATGAGGACATACATTTGGAAGCCAGATAGTGTCTTTTGGTTGCTTTTACCAACAGCTTATAAAGTCCTGAACATTCCTTAGCATTTCCAAGGAGTTTGGGGATGTTAGACTATGGAGTCTTTAAGTATGTGATGACTTATTACGTCACTGATAAGGGAAAAGTACCCCCAAAGAGTTAACCTTTGTTTTCTGGGCATTTGACATCGATTTTCCCCATACCACGTGGCGTTAGAAAGACAGATATCCAGAGTGAGTCCCCAAGACCCCATTACGAATATTAAATATGTGAAACTGAACGGTATTGCGTGATTAAACTTAGGTTGGGCGTCTATATATGTGTGAGAATTTCTTATTTCAGATGATAAACTTGATATTATTGGCACGTAAATCAATAATGACTGTGGTATTGCCAATTTCTCGCTCCACGGTTTAGGATGCTTTATTAAAGCAGCCATTAAGAAGTTGACTTTATTTTCCCTCGTTTATATTCGTGCATGCGTGCAAAGGCTCGAAATGGAGGTTGGGGATCGTCCCTGATTTCTCCACCATGTTCTTGGAGGCAGGGCCTCTCAGTTGAACCCAGAGCTCATCAATTTGGCTCGTCTGGACAGCCAGCTGGCTCTGGGATCCTCCACCTCTGCCTGAGTGCTGGGATTATGGGCGGGCTGCAAGGGCCTCCTAGCATTTATTTGGGTTCTGGGGATCTGAACTCTGGTCCTCACAGCTGCACGGCGAGGAATCACCCCGTGAGCCATCTCTCCAGCCCAGCGTCTTTTTTTAAGGCATCAAGCAGACAGCAAGTGAATAGTCCTTTGGGGGACTTTATGTAGCTACCTGGAAGGATTTTTCTAGCACCTTGTGAAGTGGGATAAGCAAGCACTTCGGGTGTGTGCTGTTTGGGTAGGCAATGTGCACATCCAGGGTTTGCCTTGAAGAGTGTTGGGGAGGAGAAACTTTGAGGAGAACAAGTTGTTTTGTTACTTGGTCTTTCAACATAAAAAAAAGAAAATGAAGAATTACTTGGCATCCTTTACTTTCTACTCTTCCCCAAATTACTTTTCTACAAACTAATTTGATTTTTCATAAGGCTTTGTATATACATATATACATATTTTTTATTAGTTCCTTGAGAATGTCACATAATGAAACTGACCGTATTCACCCCTTCCCCAACCTCTCCCAGCCCAGCCACCAGCCCTACTCCTCTACCCACTAACTTTGTGTCCTCAATTTTTTTTTCTCTACCATTCAAGTCCAAGTTGTGGGTCTCTGTGTTAGTCATCTACTACAAATAGAAGCTTCTCTGTTGTGGGTTTGGGAGGTGCGTTAACCCACGGGTATAATGGTAAGTCATTAGGAGTCAGTGTAATATACTATGTCCACTTAGCAGAGTAATAGCCGTAGGATTTCCCCTAGGGGGCCTATTGATGTGGGCTGTCTCTCTCTATGCCGTGCATGTGTCTTATTATCATTGGTTAATAGAGAAGCTGATTTGGCCAATAGCCAGGCAGAATAGAGCCAGGTGGGCTCCAAGCACAGATACAGGAAGAATGAGTGCTTATTTAGTAACTGGGAGGTGGGAGAGAAATGTGTGGTTTCGGCCTATCCTGGGCCCAGCAATGGTAACTCCTACGATATGTGCCCCACTGTTGCTGCAATGACACCGGCTTCCTTTTTAATTGAGGTAAGACAGCGGCGGGCCCCTGGGGTGTTGACGGCCTGGGATGAGAGCTGTCCTTGTCGCTCTGCCTCCAAACTGTGCTCACCCTGGCATCTCCACACGACTTTTCTTCGTGGTTGCTGAAGCAGGTAGAAATAGAGGGCATCACAGTAAGCCAGAAAGAGCTCCAACCGCCTGTTTCCCCGAGCTGGTAAGCCAGGCCACTGGCCCTGCAATGCCCTCTCAGGGAAGACACTCTGGCTCTGGAATAGTACCCTCCTCTAGACTTCGTAATGAAGGCTTCTTGTGCACTGTTTAAATTGGTGGCTTTGTCCCCTCAGGTGAAATGAAGCTATTTCAAGGAAAAGGCCGGCTCCCTACAGCTTGGCTGGGTCTGCTTGTGCAGCTCTAACAGGAAGCCGCCAGTTTGGGGGAAGATTTCTGAGCAGAAATTGACTTCTTACAGTTCTGAAGGATGGGAGGCCCAAGACCATTGACCACATCTGGTGAGGGGGCTCCTCCCAGTGTCATAACATGGCGAAGCCCGTCATTGGTGACAGAGTTCTCGAGAGAGCGTGGGAAGGTACAAACCTCCTTGCTTAATAACTCACTGGCTCCGGGGGAAACAAGGGCATGGACCCAGGGAGGAAGCAGACCTCTCGTGGCTAGGGGATGTCGGGCAGGAACAAAGGGCATAAAGGGGCCCTGCGCGGCCATCTTCCTCCCGGGCATAAGGATGTCAGCTTCCTGTCAGACAGACAGCATGGCTGACAGTCTGTGAGCCTGTTTCAGATGGTTCTGATGTAGACAGTAGGAGGTTCCCTTGCCTGGGAATTTCGTAGACCAGGAATGTGGGCACATGTCTGTAATACCAGCACTCGAGAGGTTAACATAGGAGCATCAGGAGTTCAAAGCCATCTTTGCCTACATAGTGAGTTCAAGGCCAACCTGGAATTCATGAAGTTCATTCGTGTCTCAGAAAAAGAAAGCATACAACAGAATTTAGAAAATGGAAGGAATAAGTACCCCACTAATAAGACATCAAAAATGTGCAATCCCCCCCCCCCAAATGCTCCAACTCACTGCTGAGCCTGCCTGCTTTCAGAATTCTGAAAACATTTTTCTCTGTCCCCTCTTCCATTCCCTCCTGCTGGCATCTCCAGCATGCCCGTCTTGTTTTTCTCTCTAATGCCAATAAAGGTTGTCTTGAGCCCCCTCTGACCCCACTTTTAGATTCTTTTTATCCTTGAAACCGGAAGCCTACAGAGGGAGCTTGTGTCCCCTGGTGACCTCATGATGTAAATCATTTCTCCGGGTCCCTGTGACGGTGGGGTTCAGTGTCCATCGTATGCTTTGGTCCGAGGGCGTGGTTAAACACAGCAAAGCTTAGTGGGGGCAGGTCAGGGACGGCTTTCTGACTGAGCGCAGACCATGGCAGGAAGGGAGAGAATCTCAACAAAAAGGGGCATCTGAGGGGGAAATTCTGCCCTCCCACCACCTCCCGTGAAGTCTCCACCAACTCCAGCTTCGCCTCCGTGAAACGCGAACAACAATGTTCCCTGGTGAATGGTGATGAGGAACTAAGTCAGCTGGTGCAAATACAGGAGCTCATCAGATTTTTTTTTTCTCTTTTCTTATATTCTAGAAGCTTCCCAAACCAAAACGTTGAAAAGCAAAACAAAGCTTTGAGGGAAGAACTACACAAGACGGCAATGTATAGAGTTTAAGCATAGGGTTTGCATAGATCACGTGATAAATATGAAACACCGCCAACGCTGCGGGTGTGACTGAGATCTGTATTTGAAAACAAACTCTACCAAAAAAAAATTGTGATTTGAGTTCCTTTGGTTAGGTTTTAAAAATGTCAGTTAACATCCACAGGGAATGTCCAGTTACCTCCATGCATCTTTTTAGTGATTATTTCATCTTATGTGCATGGGTGTTTTGCACGCATGTGTGACTGTGCACCTTGTGTGTGCCTGGTGTCCGTGGACCCAGAAGAGGGCATCAGATGCCCTAGAACTCAGTGCATTGTGAGGCACCACGTGGTTGCTGGGAATTGAACCTGGGTCCTCTGGAAGAGCAGCCAGTGCTCTTAACCTCTGAGCCACCTCTCCCGCTGCAGACTCATCAGTAAACAGGACCCCACAGAACTGAGTCGTCTGGGAACCATCTCCCCGTTCCTGGGTTTCATTGTTTCGATATCCTGAGGACCCGGGGGCTAATAGACTAAGACTACACATTTCCTCTCGGTTGCAGAGTCTCTCTGAGGGACTGAGCTTAGCCGCTGGTCCTCCGTCTTCTATTTTCCGATAACTCTTTGACTGCAGTTGTAGCTCAGTGGGACACCTTGCCCTACGTGTGTGTGACATCCTGGGCCTTATCCCCAGCAACACCCCCTCCCACCCCCGCAGACCAAATGCTTTTCATGTCCTTATGCTTCAAATCTCCCCTCCCTCGTTACTCAGAACTACTGCTCCTACTCAAGCGGATGGCTGTGGAACTCACTCTTGTTGCTTTTCCCAAAAGTCCCCTGAGCGTTGTCCTCCCCTGAGCTGAAGGCTCTAGGCAAGCAGCCTTAGAGGAGAGAGGCAGAGGGTGTGTGAAGACAGAGGTAGCGGCTGGAGTGTGGCCTCAGCGGGGACCACAGGAGCCATCAGAAGCTGGAAGAGGGAGGGAAGGGTTGTCCCTACAGCCTTCAGAGGAAGCACACCACCCTGCCCTGGTAGCACGTCTGCGTCCAGAGCCAGGAGACGGTGTTTTTAAGTTGCTGGGCTTTCTAATCTGTTAGAGAAGCCCACGATGAGACTGGGGTGGGTGGGGGGAGGGCAGAGAGACCACGCAATGTGACTCTCCAAGCCAGTGTAGAAGACATAGACGCTCCGGGATCTGCTGCCCCCTCCACACACGGAGAAGCAGTGCAGCCTCTGGGAAACAGTGCATGCCCTGTGCACAAAGGACTGTGTTGTTTCACGGTTTGTCTGATGCCAGGCACTAACCCTTGAGTGTGGAGTTGATAAATGACTAATGTTTGAGCAGCGACGGTTAAGCAGAGCAGAGACAGCCTCCTTAGAGTCAAAGCACCAGCTCCCGTCCAGGAACCCATGTTTCTGACTCGGTGGATGCGGCAGATGCAGCCCTGCTCAGAAGCTTCCAGAAGGCCCAAGATGCCGCAGCTTGTGGATTCAACAACGCAAAGCTCAAAGCTAGTAGACCAACCAAAGGAGGAGCCGCCAACGTCACCTCTCTGTCCCTTTGCTGGCTAACAGCAAGTGTCTGACAGCCTTCCCGTCGGCCATCTGTGGTCCTTCCAGCTGCAGACACTGGTCTCTTAGCATCACCAGCTGTTAGCTGTGAGCACCAACCACTCAGGGGTGGAAGGAGCTTCTTCCTCCTGCGCCCACTGAAGGGAGGGAGGACAGGTGGAACCATCTTTGAGGCCGGGCTTCCTCGGCTTCACCAGCCCACGCACCCTCCTCCCTGCAGGGTGGCTGGGAGTTCCTAAGGCAGAGGATGAGGACAGGTGATCAGGTAAACAGTGAGGCATAAAGAGTACAATAGAACACTCATCGCCCTTAAAGAGAGGGAGCTCGGACCCGCGCCTGAATACGCTGAGCCTTGCCAGCACTGGCCTGAGCAGTCCACGGGCCACCTGGAGGGTCTGACTCTTACAAGGAAAGCCAGGGGCTGGGGAGCACATGCAGGGGAGTTTAATCGTCCAGACCTGCAGCTTGGAAGATGAACTTCTGTAGTCGGATGGTGATGGTGTTGGTGAGTGCGCTTAGCGTACTCTTTAACGGTTACGACGATGCCCCTGCATTATGTTAGGGCACCTGTGTGCTGTGAGCAGGGTTCACCTGGGAGCGGGGAGCAGGCTAATCAATCAAGGTATAGATGAGCTGGGGCTGGGCGGGGAGTCGCTCCTCAGCAAATAAACCGGTAAACAATCAACAAATAATTGAAACTCGCTTTCAGTTTCATCGTAATGCCTCTGTAGGCTTCCAAAGCCTGAGCCGCCTCCTCAAGGCTGACCAGAAAGCAAAACGATGGGGCCAGGCAAACCGTTCCACTCTTATAATCCTAGAGCTAGGGAGGTGGGGGGTTGGGGGCGCGACACGGGGGAGCCGGACTCCAGGTGTCTTCGGCGGCAGAGAGCAAGTTTGAGGACACAGACACAGACCGCTCCAGTCCCTTTAACTTTCCCACGCGTTGTTTGCAAAGCGGGGTTCCCGGGACCAGCACCAGAAATTCGGACTGTGAAACGCGCAGGTTCTCTGCCCCAATTTGGCTATCTTGACTCAGCAAATCTCGGGGTGGTGCCTGGCAACACAGATTTTAACAGGGCCTCCAGGTGGCCACTCACGAAAGGAGTCCTGGGCTGCAGATGTCTCTCTCCAGCCGCTCCTGTCACTTGGGACAGCTGTACCCGCCCTTCCACACAGGTCGGGTGCAGCTCCAGGGACAGGTACCCTGCAGCGCGGGGGGTGGGGGGGTGGATTAAGAGGTGTTAACCACGTTCCTCCAAGGGTGGAGTCCCTGCCGGCCCCGCCTCACACTCCCACAGCCCCACAGGTAGCCAGCTGGGCAGGGCCTGGAAACAAAGTCAGGGAGGCTGGACTCGTGCTCGCCAGTCGCCAGCCGGGAGCCTCAGAGCCGCCACCATGGGTACGTACGCATGGGCAACTGGGGCGGGGTCTCTTCTGTGGCAGAAACACTTCTGTTGCAGGGTGCCCGGGGCGAGACTGCTGAGCAGGAGGCACTGGGCAGAGGATGGATGGCTCCGCACTTGTTGAAAGCTGGAAACCTAGGGATAAAGTTTGAAGTTCCCTCCTAGGCGGTCAGGCGCCAAGGCTGGGGAGTAAATGCAGAAGACACCACTGGGCTGCCTCTTAGAGACTCCGGTTTTCATTCTGTCGGTGCCAAGTGGCTGTGCCCTTGGACTTGGGCTGAGTTCTGCCGCTGATAGCAGGAAGGGGCGGTGCTGGGGGGGGGGCTGTGGGGGCCTTTGCTCTGCAGTTGCCTCTAGCTGAGAGGGTGACCTGGAATTCTCAAGTAAATCCCTGACCCCAGGGTAAGTCAAGCCGCCTCTCTGTGGCCTTCTTTGGGTTCTTCCATGGTCCTCAGATTTAAAAGGCACACAAATCCAGCAGCCTATTCTTGCTTGAGCAGTCTAGACAGACCCTGGGGCCACCTGTCCCCTTAAAGCTGGGATAACAAGCTGACTCCTCCAAAGCCGGGCTCTGATGGACAGCCTCTGCTTTTCAGGCTGCGGGGCACGGGCAGCTGAGAGCCAGCGTGGCCTGCTCGCATTGTGTTCATTTTACCTCCCTGCCCGTCTTCCCCTGTCTCACTCCTAGAGGACCACACCAGGAGTTTTAGAAATAGCAAGGGAGTGGGTCACACATGGAACGTTGGCTGTAGCAGCTTGCTGATCCAGAGGAAAGATTTCTCGTGTCATTTTAGAGGGCATCAGACTGTGTAACCCCAGCTTCTAAGAAGAGCTCGGGGCCCAGTGCTCCTGCCACATTTGTAACGCTGCTGGGAACAGCTTTGTGCTGCTTCTGTTGAGTCTGATGTTGGGTACCTGAGTTGTCATAGCATTCGCCTTGTGTGAGATGTGTTTTAGCCTCCGAACAGATAGCTCCGGTGAGGATAGTTCTCAGAAACCCAGGAGAAAAGAATTTAGAGCAGACTTTAAAAGCACAGTGCTCCAGAGGAATGGATGTTTCCTCGTTTATAAACTTCCTCAGCTGCAGTCTTGCAGCAGAGGTTGGCATGGCAAGGGAATAGGAACCCGCGGTTTATATTCAAACCAGGGTTTGACTTGTGAACATCTCAGCTTCTCGGTATCAAGAGCAAGGACATGGAAGAGATAGTTAAAAAGTGATTTGAGGCAAAAATTAAAAAAAAAAATAATTCTAGTAACTTGCCCTCTTGAAAATAATTGTTGGCAGTTAGATTGTGTCAGATTGTTTCCAGTGCTGTGGGATGGGCCATTAACACCAGAAACACTGGTGAGCTAAAGCAAATAGCAGAAAGTGGTCTTAAGGGAAAAAGCTGCCCTGAGACCCCTGACTTCTTCCCTGTGTGATTGGTTCAAAGCAGTGTTCACACCAGGACCCTCCCTCCCCTGGGAATCCAGGGGTAAAGTGATGGATGACCTGACCAGGAGGGAGGGACCTGTGGAGCTGTAAGGCTCACAGGGTATGCAGCTGCCTGGGATGTGGACATCCATATCCGAACCTGACCGATGTCTGCTGAAATCTTAAACCTCAGGCTTGTTTCTAAGCTGACATCAGCAGTCCTTTCTAAGCAGGGGGTGGTAGTGACACCTGGGCTCTGTCCTGGGTGTGTAGAAACAGCCTCAGACACTCTGTAAACACGTGGGCGGAGCTGTCCCAACAAAACCAGTTATAAGCACTGACAGTGTAACTTTGTATGGTTTTCTTTTCAATTTTACTTCTTTGTTTTTCAAATGCTCCAAGTTTTTATTGAATCTTATTTATTGCTTGTGTATGTGTGCATGCACACATCTACCCTTGTGTTTGGCTTTGCTTTGCTTTTGAGACAGTCTCATTCCATGGCTCACATTGGCGGTGACCTCAGCTATGCAGCCCAGACTGTGCATCCTCACACTCATAGCAATGCCCCTCCTTCAGCCTCCCAAGGGCTGGGATCCCACACCTTACATTTAGCTTACATTTAGCTAGCTCTGGGCGTTGGCTGAAGGCGTGCATCCTGGAAGAAAGGCTGTTTCCACACTGGCCTCTCCAGGCTGGCTGGTGGAGGGAGGTCTCTGAACAGCAGGAACTGTCACACTCATGGGAGAAGCCTCAGGAGAGAGCAGCCACATCACCTATGGTTCACTGTTTCTAGGACAGGTCTCTTTCCTGCCATCACTGTTATGTAAAGCTTTGCAGAAGCCTATGCTGGATTTGATGAGGCTATGAAATACATTTCACGCTTCGGTTCGCCCGTGTACTTAAATTGGGCTCTGACAATTGGGTACAGGAGTCAAGCTCTAAGAAGGGAGCCCGGGTCACTTGAGAAATCCGCATCCTGAGTGAAGCGTGCTCTCCATCTCGTGCCTTCCTCAGACCTCAGCCTTGTTGTCTTAGGAGTTTATCCAAGTCAGCCTCTTGCTTGGGTATGAAGGAATGAGCTAGCCTCCCACATGCCCATTTAAAAATCCGTCCTCGTTCTGTCTAGCATGAAGGGTCAAAGTGCCAGGGAAGTTGGCATTCTGCTCTAAGCTAGGAGTGAGCAGCTGGCAGCTGACGGTCCTGCACATGGATGGCAACATGGCTAGCAGCAAGAAATGAGAGGTGCTGAGCTGGGCTGTGCTAACATTTCTAATTCTTTTGAGATGGGGGTCTTAGTTGAAATGCTCTGTATCAGAAAATGATCCTTAACGTCTAGTCCTCCTGTGCTGGGATCACAGGTGTGCACAGCCAAGATCAAATCCAAGACCTTGTCCATGATGGGCAGGCCCTCTACCTACCACGCTCCATCCCTAGGTGGTTTCCCAGCTTTAGCACACATGAACTCACCTGCATGGGCACCACCCCTAGGTCCCTGGCCCATGGAAATGGGATGGGAGCCAAGGATGGGCTTCTCAGGATGCCCCTACTGCTGGTCCCGGAACCACACTCTGAGTGACTCTAAGTGATCAGAGCTGACTGCACCCTCTCCTTGACTCTTACCGGTGTTTAAATGTTGCTCTTGTGTCCTAGAAATTAGACTGTGGTGATAATTAGTCTGGCCTGCCCCCTGGGTACCTGTGAGTATGTGTCTGTGGTGATGGGCAGATTTGTGGCACTTTTAAAGATGACTGTAGAGGCAGGGAAGATCGACATGAGTTGATGGTTCACAGGGGTGGGCAGAGGGCCCTGACTTATGCAGACATTTACTTCCCTTGGAAGCAAATCATACCCTCAGGGCAGGAACCAAAATTCTTAGAAACCTTTCCATCCTCTGGATTGCTGCTGAGATATTAGAGCAGAGGAAGCAGCAATAAAGATGGGGGAGAAGCGGCTAATCCTCGGCTTTGCCATCCACACGTCCACAGAGCCCCCTTGGTGTGGAAATCTCTCTTCTCATTCTCTCACGTTTTCTGATTTCTCACTTTATTTCTGCCCTTGAAATTCCCGATGCATCTGCCAGAGCCCACAGAGATGGTTCCGCTTCATCTTGGCTTAAAGTCAGAGTTCAAAACTATCCTTACTCTTCCAAGGTCTGAGGCATGGCTGCTGAAAGGTGTTTGGTCATAGTCATGTCTAAATAACAAGAGACCTGCTCGAGTCTCTCCCTTGGTGTCTTTGCCTGCTGTTTCTCAATCCACCCTCTCCCTCTCAGGCAGAAGGAAGAGCAGAGGTAGATTTAGGGCTTTTGGCTGATCCAGCTTCCAGGGAACTTCCCCAGAGAAGGGCATGCTGCCATTCTGATCTCCAGGGAGAGCCTCTTGGGAGGCTCTAGCCACGTACCATGGAACCGTGCTCAGAGGCTGGGACCTCTCAGCCCTGCTGTGCCCCCTCTCTGGGGCAGAGTCCATTGCACACGGGCAAGTGGATTCTCTCCCTGGCAGGAGGGAAAGTGGGTAGGTTTCTCAGGTGAGCTGATAAAAACAAGGGTGAGTCCCAAGGGACATCTGCACATTCCTCCCTGATGACAGAAAGGAGGAAGGAGCAATGTTATCAGGAGCCAAGGACACTGATTGACTCAGAGACCCATGTAACCCATGCTGAGGTTGCAACACAAGGAACCAGAGACTCTCTGCTTTGTATCTCCGCCCCTTTCTCAGAAGCACAGCTGCTACTGGCTGGCAGGACAGAGGTAAAGCACGTCTCAGCATTTGGAAAATGCCTTGCTGGGACTGGAAAAATGGCTCTTTCCTCTCTCTCTCCCTCGAAGGACCCCAGTTTGGTTCCCAGCACCCAGGTCCAGGGGCTCTACCACCATCTGCTGGACTCTACGGGTATCTGCTCACACGTGGCATACATATGCTCTCTCTCTCTCTCTCTGTCTCTCTCTCTGTCTCTCTCTCTGTCTCTCTCTCTGTCTCTGTCTCTCTGTCTCTCTGTCTGTCTCTCTCTGTCTGTCTGTCTCTCTCTGTCTCTGTCTCTCTGTCTCTCTATCTCTGTCTCTGTCTCTCTCTCTCTCTCACACACACACACACATACACACACACACCTTTTGTAAGCTGGAAGAAAAGAAAATGCATTACAGGGGAAGAGGGACAGCATCTCCCCAGACTTCAGAAGGTCCTCTGCCTGCCACTCCCCACCAGCTTCAGGGGTCCTCAGCAGGGAAGGTTTCCATCCACTGGATGTTATGTGGGTGGGGGCGATAATGAGCGTGAGCCTCACTTCGCTAGGAGGTTTTGGTTCAAGAATCAGTCAGGCCTAGAAAGGATACAAAGTACTCTTAGGTGGGGAGACACAGCCCACGTTCTCAAAGCAAACCATTTAAAATGCCTGCAGGCTGCCCACAGGGGCAAGCTCCTGTAACAAGCTCTGTCAGAACCCAGCAGAGCTTCGCTTGTAAAACAGACTTTCTTGAGGGAAAGAATCCTCTCTGGTTAACCCAAACACATGAACTCATGGAGTATGCTCCTTCCCCAGAGCTCCCGTAACTCAAGTGTCCTAAAATGACATGAGGGCGTTTCCTCCCAATATGGGGAGGGACACTCTGATCCAGGGTTTTCTCTTGGCTTCTGGTGGCATTGAAGCCCTTGGCTCAGAGACATCGATTCCATCTGTTTTCATGGTCACATGGCCATCTTCCTTCTGTGCCTTCCCCCATCTCTTGTAAGATCATCACCCACGTTGGATTAACCGCCCACCCTTCTCCCACTGGACCTCACCTAGGTGAATTATCCTTGCAGCAAGCCTGTTTGCAAAAGGTCCGTATTGTGCGGTTCTGGAAAGAACTGTGTAACTCCCATGATACCAAGAGAATGTGTTATATGCCACACGTATGGAATTAAGTTATGATGTGTTATGTCGCACACATACAGAACCGAGTTGTAATAGGTACTGGAGTCAGCAGCAGCAGCATCTCAGGTGCCACCTTGGATGGCCAGTGACTTCCCCAGCAACACAGATGGACTTTTGTGTCACAGTCCCCAATCAATCCCAAACAACCTATACAGTAACGAAAAGGTATGGGTCTGATCACCCCACGATATAGGCAACATCTACGTGGGGCGTGGTGCACGCCTTTAATCCCAAAACTGGGGAAGTAAAGGTGCACAGATCTCTGTGAGTTCCGGGACAGCCTAATCTACATGGTGAGTTCCAGGACAGCCAGGGCTACAGAGTAGTCTATGTCAAAACTCAGGCAGAAATGTATCGGGTGAAAGGAGAACCACTTAAAGTGACAAAGACCAGGCACCTTGTCTCCTTATAGGAAACCTGGGGCCTTACTCTGTTGATACTGTGTTAGGGGAAGGCTGGGGCAGGCGGGGCTAAAGTCCCTGGGCGGTCCATGCATTATGTTCAGTCACTTATATACTTTTTGTCTTCAAAGTAGCAGCTTCTTCCATGCTTGTTCATCCCCAGATTATAAGACTGGGGACAACAGTTACTTACATGGGCCATTACTAGATACAATCTAACAAGATTTCAGATGCACCTGTTTTACCAACCTTTACTTCTAGGATGTTCTTATCTTTTCATATTAGCAATGAGGCATGCACAGTCTAAATGTCAATAAGGAAAGCATTTTCCTTCTGTCTCGAGCCCTCCAGTAGTTTTGCATAGTAAAGCACGTTTTTGTTTCTTAGTCCTGAATTATCATCTTAAGAAAAGAAAAAAGTTGTGGAAAGTTGTAGTCTCAGTTGTCTTCCAAACAAACTCCCCCAAAGACCAAAGGCTAATTCCTGTTAATTTAGTGACATGTACGCGGTGTGGGTCCTGTTCTCCCCTGTGAGAATAGACAGGACCATGTTGTGTATCAATACGGCATGCCCCCACACACCCCTGCTACTAGCAGGCAGGTTTCTGTTCCCTCTTAGGACTCCCCAACTTGAGCTGCACGGGATATGTTGCCCAGGAGGCGGGCAGACATCTCTCATGCTTCCCACCACCTCCCTCCAGAGGTCTCTTCTGAGGAAGGGGGTCTCTTTAATAAAGAATACAGCCATCTCTTCTGTGTCTGTGTCAGCCACGGGCATTTAAAATAAGCCTCAGTCTAAGTCCTGACCCAAGGGTGTTCTGCAGTAAAATACGCAAGTGCAGATAAAGAAACCAGCTCAGAGAGCAAGGGTTATGTCAGTTACTTTCTATTGCCGGGACAAACACCATGACCAAGGCAACTTACAAAAGACGGCATTTAGCCGGGACTCACAGTCCCAGAGGGCTAGAGTCCATGACCATCCAGGAAGGGAGACTGGCTTTAGGCAGGTCAGCGTGGGTCTGGAGTGCTCGGTGACGACTTAAATCTTGATCCACAGGAGTGAAAGATGGAGGAAGGGAGGAGAGAGGGAAGGAGAGGGGAGGGGAGGGAAAGACAGAAACTAACTGGGGTGATTTGAGCTTTTAAAACCTCAAAGCCCACCCCTAGTGACACGCATCCTCCATCAAGGCCACACCTCCTAATCCTTCCCAAACAGTTCCCCTAACAGGGGACCAAGCCTTGGAACCTATGAACCAGTCAGGCCAGTCTCGCTCAGACCACCACGGTTTGCCACTGTGGTGCCCAGGGAAACCGTCTTAGGTGAGCACGTGGTCCCTGTCTATACCCGGGCAGAGTTTAGGACTACTTCCCAGGTCTTGCATACTAACTCTGACCGGCTAACCTTCTCCCCGCTATGAAGCGATTTGGGATTGAGTGCTCTCTGATCTTGTCCAAAGACAGCTGGGTCCTGTGGCCCTCCATAACCCTGTGTGCGGATTCACAACGAAAGGTGTGCTCAGAGAGTCAGGCCTGGTTATGAGACTGTGTGCATGCAGGCACACACGTGTGGGGAGGCCCAAAGTTGATGTCAAGTACACTTTTCGCCTGTAGCCTTTTAGGTTTGTTTGTTTGTTTGTTTGTTTGTTTGAGACAAAGTATTATTATGTAGCCTTGCCTGTTCTGGAACTCATGCTGTAGACCAGGCTGGCCTCAAAGTCACAGAGATCCACAGTGCCTAACGATGTCAAGTATCTTCCCTAATCTCTCCCCACCTTATTTTTTCAGACAGTCTCTCTGTCTTACCAGCTTATCAGCTGGCTGGCTGGTGAGTGCAGAGGTCTTCCTATCTCTGCCTCCACAGGGCTGGGATTTAGGCGCTGTTTGCCATGCCTGGCTTTTCCTGAGAAACTGAACTCGGGTCTTCATGTTTGCATAGCAGACACTACCGACTAAGCCATCTCCCCGGTCCTTTAGAAACTGTTTTAAAGGGTAGGGGGATGTTGTAGCATAAAATAACAAGTGGTACTCATTAAAGAGCCTTTGAGCATCATGGGTTAGGATATGTATCCCCAAAAGTTCATATGTAGAGAAGTCCAGGCCCCCAGTATCCAGAATATGATGTCTCTAAAGGCCAGGGAGGTTGCAAATGCAATTAAAATGAGGCCATAGTGTGGTGGGCTGCAAGTTTAGAATAACTAATCTCTTTATTAGAGGGGCAAATGTGGGGCATAGATACTCACATGAGAAGGATGCTGTGTGGGCATGGAGACCATAGCAGGCAATGTTTCCATATACTGAGGAATACCAGACAGTGCTAGAAACCCCCAGAGAGGCCGAGAACATTCTCCCTCTCAGGCACAGAAGACAAAAGCTCTGACAACACTTTGATCTGAGACCTCTAGCTTGCAGGGCTATGAAGAAATGGACCTAGGCTGTCTTTGAGCCACCAGCATCATGCCATACCTTGGATTATAACACGATGCATATGCTGTCCAGGCAGGAGCTGTGCCCTGAGCCTAAGCAGCGATGCCAAGTCAGGAAGGCAAAGACCCAGCTGTGGAGCGCACAGGAGACAAAGCATGGTCTGGCTGACAGATGAGAATTGTACAAGGGCACGTTATTGCTTAAGTGGGTCATACAGGAAGAGTGCCCTGGCATCTGGCCTCGCAACACAGACATGTCAGGTGCTGCTGATGGCACCGTTAGCTGTGTGGTACCCAGCGCTGAGTTGCTAAAGCTAGACAGCAGCTAAGGGGGTTTATGCTTCGTGTCTGTCTCCTGAGGACCTGTGAGGGTAAGATTCGGGAGGGGCATGGGGTATAGACTCATCACAGGCCTCTCCTCCTCCTCCTGTGTCCCAAGAGGACCACAGACTTTTGCCAGGATTCAGATCCGCCAAGACCAATCAAGTCTTTGGTAAGGACCCTAGCACAGGGCTGATCCTTTTGGTATTTAGGTAGCTTTCATTATTCTTGGGGTGTTTGTTTTTGTGTAAGACAGGGTCTCGCTACAAACCACTGGCTGTCCTAGAACTCACTTTGTAGACCAGGCTGGCCTTGAACTCACAGAGACCTGCCTGCCTCTGCCTCCCCAGTGCTGGGACCACCCACCGTGCCTGACTTCACTTGCTTTGGCAGTCGGTGGTGTAGAAAGGACAATCGCTGATCCGTCTTCATGCCGTCTCTCCTTTGTATGATATTCACCCACTGAGTAATTCAAGATAAATTCCATATTCAAGAGCTGTAATGATATCAGCAAAGCCCCCTTCTCCATGGAAGAGAAGAGCCCCAGAGGGTAGGAGTCAGATATTTTTAGAAGTGGTAGGAAGTAGTTCTCTCTCCATCTGAAAGTAGGAGTTTCTTTCTCAGACCTCAGCAAGTGCTTTGTTCTTCCAAGGCCCCAAATCCAACTTCTGGAAATGCACTTCGTGGCCCTAGTGTTGCTGAGGGGCTCAGCCGCGTGAGAGCCGCGTGATTTTCTGACTGTGGATGGAGCATACACTATACTGTAGGCCTGTGGTTGGCTGTGCCCTCCAGGTTTGTGTAAGGACACTCGTGATGTTTGGACCAGGATGAAAATATCATCATGCTCTTCGCCATTAATGGTGAAATGCATTTCTCAGAACACAGCCCCACTAGGCAGCCCTCACTTCATTGATTGCTAGGTAACCAACGTCACCTGGAGACTCTAACCCTGCGTGGTTTAAGATATGCGCTGCATAAACCACAGGAAATGTTCTTGTTTATGGAGAAATGTTTCTAAGCAATGGGTCTCGCTGTCCCCTTGCCTTCTCTGTCCCTCTCCTGCATCCCAAAGTTAGTAATGAGAGAAATGTGGAGTACATATTGACTGTTACTAAATTTTGTCCGATTTTTTTTTTAGACAGTCTATTAGACATAATAACAGCCAAAGCCGATGTTTGATCAATGATCAGACACGCTGGCACCACTGAGCTTTCTAGATAAGGGACTCTGAACTCTAGATGTAGCCCTGATCATACTCTTACATCTCCAAGAGATGTGGGAGCTGCTCCGGAAACACAGTCGCTCCAGCTTGCTGACTGCGTGTAATAACCAGAACAACTACACCATGGACTAAAGTGAGCGAGCCCTGCTGGAATTGGGATCTGAGTCCACACGCAGGTGGACCTTGCGGCCTCTGTTTCTGTACTTGGCCTTTCTGTGGTAGAATTCCTGTTGACACAGGCACATTCAGATAAGAAACGCTGGCATTGGCATACAGCCAGCAGACAGCTCTGGAGTCTTTTTATAGAGCTGAGCGACCTCTGCCCGGGAATACTAAAGGTGATTCTTGCACACCTTTCAAAACACAGAATGCTTCCCGTAGAATGGCTGGGCCCAGCGTCTCAGGGTTTCACTTGAGGGAAGTCTGACAACTCCTCTCTCCACGACGAAATTCTAGCTGTGATGATTGGTCAACCAAGGTCTCAGCCTGCTGAGCATTCTCCATAACCACATATATGTTTTATGGAAGTCGGTGCCGGGCAATATCTAACAGAAATACATAGTTGCTGCTGTAGAGATGCAGCTCCCTCCCCCACCCCCCTGAACTGGTGCACGTAGGGACATGAGAAAGGCACCTCTGTGATGAAACTCACCCTGGCTGTGTGGAGTCTGGGCTGGCAGCCCTGCCTTGTGAGAACATCCCAGGCCTCTGTGTCAGTATCACCCATACCCCACACTCTGAGGTTTAAATAGACAGGACATTGCAGGGCACTGCTGGTTCTTCTAGAATGTAAGCTGCCCTGCAATAAATCAGGGCACCGAAAAACTCCCACAGCCTGGCTTGCCTCCCTGTCCTTATCCCTGGGCACAGAGTCTCTTGCTTGTGCGTAGAGAGTGTCCGTAGCTAGTGTACTGTATCTTTATGGCTCTGTCAGGAATAAGGTGGCATAAGGCGTAATGTACCCCAAAGACTAGGCAAGGGTGGAGGATGAAAAGCCACAGAGCAGGCGTCCTTGGGAGAAGCTTCAAACACCAAACGTGAGGGGGAGGAAGGTACCAAAACTTAGAGAGTGACAGAGTGACAGAAAGGGCTGACCTCGGACAGTGAGCATCACCGAGGCTACAGCTAAACAGAGTGACCCCATAGGGATGGCTCCTCAGAGGCAAGCTCAGCAGGAACTGTCAGGTCCTAGGGACAAACAGACGGCATGCCCAGCCATTCACACTCAGGATAGCTCTTCCCTCCTCAGTCAAACCCAGAAATATCCTCTTGGCACGCCCAGGGGTGTGTTTCCATAGTAACTGTAAATCCAACCAAGACAGGTCTTACCATTCACCACCACATACATCAAGTGTCAGGGTCAGGGTCTGACCTCCGCTTGAAGACTGAGGCAGTGGACTCTTTGGAGATTTACTCAGTCAGGGTCTCAGGAGCGGCGTGTCCTTCAAGGTTGAAGATGGTAGGACGGTGGCGTCTCCGATTTACTAGCGCATGAGGCTGGGGGGACAAGCCTTCACATAAACTCATTTGTTTTTACACTGTGTGTGAGCACGCTCGTGTGTGCAAGCATGTTTGTATGAGTCAGAGGAAAACTTGAATGCGTCCTTGTCCTAACAGTTCTGAGAACTGAACCCAAGTCCTCAGCCTTGGCGTCAGGTGCCTTTCCCTCTGAGCCATCTGTCATGTTGCCCCTCACGACCTCTTTTAGGAGCCTTAGAAAGCAGGTGGCATTGTTTATCTCCATTTCGCTATCCCGTCACCTACGCTTGCCCAGGACCCCAGCAGGCAGAACCGAGGTCCAACCTCAGGCTGTCGTTTCGTGCGTGGCACCCTGAAGCAGCCCCTTTCTCCCATCAAAGAACCCTTAGCTGGGGAACACCCCCGTCTGGCTACGGCGTGTTATCTTTGGCTGTAGCCTGGACAGCAAGAAGAGTTGGGAACTGGAGTCCTAAGCGATCAGGAAAGTGTCACTTCCTTCCTTGGAGCAAGGACAAAAATAACATCAATCGTACTCTGAAGTGGGCAAAAACACAAGACCATCTGCTGAGATGCCCAGAGTCGCGGCTGAGCGGAGCCAGTGGAAAGAGTCCCAGCTCAGCTGACAGGAATGGGGAGGGATGTGCCTGCCGGGGCGGGGTGGGGGTGGGGCGGGGCGGGGGCTGGTTTGGGGCTCCACGAGTTCTAGGTAAAAAAAAAAAAAAAAGTTCCTCTTGCAGAACTGAGAACGGGGGTTTTGCTTATTTCAGGGTGGATCTGGGGTTACTCAGACTGACAGTACACGGTGGCAGTTCTGAGGAAAATGGTTGGGAACGGGACAAGAGACTGAGGCACAGGGCAGCCCGGCTTCTGCCTTTGGTTGCTAGCTGGGTTGGCCCCCCTGGTTCTCGGGGGCCAGAGAAGTGATGTCTTCATTCACATGTGGAGATGTGTCAGGCAACAGGATTACCACAGCGTACGGGTGCTTCTCAGATCGTGAGGTCCCTGGGCTGAAGAGTCCATGGCAATTTGGCACTTCCTTGATAGCCAGATCCTACCTAAGTCTTAATTCAAGGCACAGTGACAAGTGTGGGCTCCCGGCAGAGCTGTCTCCAGAGAGTTCGCTTTGCTGCACAGCCGGGCGGGCTCAGGGGCCCACAACTGGGGCTTAGGGATTACTTAGGATTCTTTGGTGCGGAGGTTTTCAAAGCACACAACCCTTCGACTGGATAGAAAACGCGGTGGCATGTGGCTGCCAGACCTACTGAGTCAGCAGCTCTGAGCCTCTGCCCAGCACGCCGTCCTCACAAGCTCTCTGGAGAGTCTCAGGGAACAGCCCAGCTTGCAACCAAGACTGCTGAGCCATTGGTTCCGAGCAGAGGCAGGGCTGCCTCGGGAGCCCCACAGCAAAGGCCTCAGAGACGAGACCAGTGGGAAACGGGAAGAGGGTGGGGTCACCTCCCCCCCCCCCCGAAAAGGGACACGGTGGTGACAGGTGGTGATGAATAAGCAGCAATATGTAGGAATGGAAGGCAGAGACGGTCTAGTGGGGGCCACAGGCAAGAGTGCAGGATACCTCGAATTCAGAGGCGGGAGATCTGTTTCAAAGGGCACGGGACTGAAGGGTGCTGCTCAGATTTAGGTGGCTTCCCGTGTTTTGTTTTGTGTTCGCCCTCTTCTAACTTGTCCTTCTAACAATAGCTGTGCTCACAGTGCACGCTGTAAAAGAGATAGGGATGTTCTGACCCGTGCCGCGCTCCCGCCATTGAGAGACTCAGGGTGGAGGGGAGGTGAGGACGTGAATGTGTGGAGGGACGGTCAACACCAGTGCTGAGGCTTGGGTGGAAAGGGACACGAGAAAGGGGGTAGCTCCCAGCAACAGGTGGCCGAGTCCCATGTTACCATCTTTGAGAGAGAACACGGCATGTTCAATGAGCAAACCGTTGGCTATCACGGCTGTTGCATGGAGAAGGGCTGGAAGGAAGGCACAGTTAGGAACAGGATGGTTGAGCCCGCACTCTGAATTAGGCTCCCAAGGCATGCTGCACCCCGAGGGTATAACCCTCAGAGTGCCTGGCTTTGGGGCAGAGGTAGCCTTTGAAGTGTTTAAGGAGGAAATGGTTAGGGCACAGCTTTGTTCTCACTCCCAAATGACGGCATGCATTGCACGCACGGCCTGAGGAGGTCGGTCCTCCTCAGATGTGAGCGCCCTGGCCTGGGATCCCAGAGGGCGCCGAAGCTAGCTGTTCAGAGAAGCCAGGGCAGTTGTGTCAGACACAATTTTAACATTGGTGTTTTGTTTCTTTCGGTTCTTTTAGGGATGTCCAAGTCACGGGTGAGTATCCTTTGTCGTCTCTTGTATCTTAATCAGTATCCTTTGTCGTCTCCTGTATCTTAATCCTGAAAAGTATCCAATATTTTGTTACTCAAATGTGCTTTATTCTCTTGAATAAAGTGTGCTTAGGGCATAAGGGAGGTCCCTTATGGTGTCCTGACCTTAAGAAATGCTGTTTATTTCCTGCTCACGCTAGTTGATTTATTTCATGGCAGTGTCTATGTGGCAATGACCAACACAGGCTATGAAAATCACAAAATTCAAGACTCTGGGCCCGAATGGAACTGAGAGTGTATTAAGAGTGTGGGAATCTTTGTCCAGTTCTGCTGTGAGTGTGGACTGGTGACGAGCGTGTCTGAATATTATTTTCCCTTGTGTCAGAGTTGCTTTGGGTACCCCTTGAGCATCTTCTTCATCGTGATCAATGAATTCTGTGAGAGATTCTCCTACTATGGGATGCGAGGTAAGTTTCGGGCTCACCCTGCCATTCTGCGAGAGCGTGTGTGTTCCCTCAGCCAGCCCTGACTTGGTCCCTCTCTCCCACCTGCCCCCGTGGAAAGCACTCCTGGTCCTGTACTTCAGAAACTTCATTGGCTGGGACGACGACCTGTCCACCGCCATCTACCATACTTTTGCTGCCCTGTGCTACCTGACTCCAATTCTCGGAGCCCTGATTGCAGACTCGTGGCTGGGGAAGTTCAAGTGAGTGACTGGGACTTCCTTCACCGCACAAGGCAGAGACATTCGTTCGTTGTCAGCTTTGTGATTTGGAATGATAGGCCAGGGGAGGGAAGACTCAAGGAAAAGAAGCGTGCAGGACGTTGGTGGCCTCGCTTCTGCTTCGCATCATATCCCTAGCTCTTAGCGCTGTGAACTCAGGAAGGTTGTGGCTTTTGTCATTGTCCTTTTGTTTTCTTTATGCCCAGCCCCAACAGTATCATTTTGAAATAGTGGCAGGGACCCTGCCTCTCACTGGTGACACTCAGCTTCAGAGCTGGGAAAACAGAGACAGCCCAATGCTCAAGTCTTGCTGCCTGCGGGCTCATGCGGCTTTGTGGACGGGAAACAACTTAGTCATGTCACTCCTGGCCAGCCACTGCTACCAGGCACAAGACGAGGAACACTCTCTCTGTCTCTGTCTCTGTCTCTCTGTCTCTCTCTCTGTCTCTCTCTGTCTCTATCTCTCTGTCTCTCTGTCTCTCTCTGTCTCTCTGTCTCTCTGTGTCTCTCTCTCTCTCTATCTCTATCTCTCTCTGTCTGTCTCTCTCTCTCCCTTTTATTGTTTGAAAATTTCACAGATGTATGTAATGTGTTTTGGTCAAGCCCACCTTGCATTTACCCCATCCAGTTCCTCCCTTACTCCGCCGTGTATTTCTTTCCCGACGCCGTGTTTGCTTGCTCGTTTTAACCCCTAAGTCCACTCAACGCTGCCAGCATTAGTGAGTCTTATTGTCCAAAGCTATAAATATTAATTTCTGTGGTAGCAGAGGTAGGGTGGAAGGAAGTCAAGGCTCCCCCCTCCGATGCGCCTGTGCCATCCGTCCTGAAAGTCCGCATTTTTTTACCCACTTTTGAGAGCGGGAAGATCCCATGGAGTTTTGCAGTGATGGGGGTGGGGGGTGGAGAGCTACAGGGCAATTAACCAGGACCCTCCCACCTTTCTGAACACAGGACAATTGTTTCCTTATCCATCGTCTACACTATCGGACAAGCAGTCATTGCGGTGAGCTCAATTCATGACCTGACAGACCACGACCACAACGGCATTCCCGACAGCCTCCCTGTGCATGTGTGAGTCGGCAGCCGCTGCTGCCACCCCTCCCTCCTGCTCATTAGATGCTCACCCCCTCGCGTCTGCTCACTTTGGCTCGAGTGTGTATGGAGGGCATCCATGCGCCTCCTGTCTCCCCTAGAAGGACAGGGCTCCCAGAGGCCCTGGCCCTCGGCACCACCAGCTTTTCTCCCTGCAATCATAATAGATTATTTCTGAGCAGTTCGACATAACAGACATTGTCCTGACCATCTCTTCCCCACGCCTGACAGCAAGGTTTATTTTCACTGGCGTTACCCGGGCTCAGTGGAACAATGACAAGGCCTGCTTGCTTGCTTTCTGCTGGATCACACGTGTGCGGCGATATTCTTAGGGTCACACACATCGATCGCTGATTAGCAAACTCCCCTGCATGCTTTTCTGTGCCCCGATCTCGTGGTGGCCGCCTCCTCTCTGATGGCCCCAGCTTGTGTCCAGTTCTCGTAAACCGTCCAGCACGGCTGACCGCCCGTGAACTTGACACGCAAACGAACACATCACTGCTAAGTCACAAAATTCCCTCCTTTGTTCATCCCCAAGATCACACATTAATAAGAACATTACAATGGAAAATATTCCCGATTTTAGAAGTCCTGCAATCCTTAAAAATGAAAACTCTTGAAGAGTTCGGTCTCTACCCAGGCTTGGTGGTGCACACCTCTAATCTCAGTACTCGGCAGCAGAGGCAGGCAAGAGCTCTGTTGAGTTCAAAGCCAGCATGGCCTACGTAACGAGTTCCAAGACAGCCAGAGCTACATAGTAAGATCTTGTCTCAAAAATAAATAAATAAAAGTTCAAAGCCTCTTTAAAATATCCACACTTTCTTTACAAATCCAGTCTTTGTAGAACTCCAAAGCCTTTTTAAAAGGGTTGTAAATATGGCTTTCACTTAAATTATTAGATATAATGCCCACGGAAAGTCTCTGCACCCAGAGGACAGTCCTCTGTGCCTGATGCCCATAAGGATCGGTGTTGGTGAGGGGCAGCACTGACTGCCAGGTCTCTGCCAGCTTCCCCACACAACAGCGGGGTCACCTTGGGTAAATGACCTTCTCCAAAGCATGGAGGGGCCTGGGGCTGGAGAGATGGGTCAGCAGGTAAAGTACTTACCATGCAAGCTTGACAGCCCCAGTTCAGAGCCCCAGCCCCCAAAAGTGGGCGTGGCAGTATGCATCTGTAACAACCACCCTTGGGGGGCAGAGACAGACAGACCCTGGGGGCTGCTTACTGGCCGGCCAGCCAATGTCGCCAACAGGAAGACCCCCAGATCAAAGAGAGGCCTAAAGCATCTCATTTTTAAATGTTTTAAGCAGCGTTAACAGCCAAGAAGATATTTCTTACAAAACTTCAGATCTACAGCGCCTAACTCCTGGCAAAGCTCTAAAGTCACAAATGCTATGTGTTTCCACTTTTCAAATAACTTCTTAGGTCAGCATACGAAGTAAGTAATGAGCTTCGTGGTGGCATTTCCATACACATGCCCTTATACTAGGTCTCACAACCTAGTCATTATAGTACATCATTTGCTTTGCTTCTATCCATCCTTTTCTACCATAGGCAGATGGAGAAGATCGTAGTGCCCAGCCAGATAGTCTGCTTTGCAATTAGGTCATGTTCCCAATGTCATTAAATGTCTATTATGAGTCCATTTCGGTTGAGACAAGGCTTAGGTTTGTTCAGCTGGGATGTGTGTGCCTGCATGTGTGCTGAACACTAAGCTGTGCATACCAGACATTCACTCCTCCACTGAGCTATGCCCTCAGCCCCCTAACTAACATCTCGTTCTTTCATTGTAAATGATAAGGCTAGGCAGAAGTCCACATATAAATCCTTGTTCAGACTTCAAGCCATTTTCAGTGTCGTGGGTGAAAAATGGTTAGACGGGGACGATGTCTGGGAGGCCCTCGGCACTGTTTCCACTCAACGCTCAGCCTGCATTCTTGTGCACTGCCTTCTCGTTGCCGCTGCGCCTGTGTGTGATTGTGACTGCCGCTGCATCATCTCCCTGCGACCGCCGATGCCCCTGACCCTTGTAGGGAGACTTCGGGGAGGCCCCTTCCTCTGAGGAAGGACCTGCCACCTTGTCCTTAAACCACCCTTCCCCCAGAGCACTGTCCATGATCGGCCTGGTCCTGATAGCCTTCGGAACAGGGGGGATCAAGCCCTGCGTGTCTGCGTTTGGTGGCGATCAGTTTGAAGAGGGTCAGGTGAGGACACAAACTGTCCCGGAGCCCCATTAATGACGGGCAGCCCCGCGGTGATCAAATCTCTGGGCAGAGTCCCATCTCTGTCCCATCCAGTCTTCTCCAGTAGAAAACTAACCCAGCCAAGTCAGAGCTGGCTCACCTGTGAGCCCCATCGCCTCCCAGGGTTTCCAGCCAAACTGTCAGACTCTTAACTGTGTCCATTCCACCACAGGAGAAACAGAGGAACCAGTTCTTCTCCATATTTTATTTGGCCATCAATGCCGGGAGCCTGCTCTCCACCATCATCACTCCCATTCTTAGGGGTAAGAACCGTGTAGAAGGAACTTGGGTTTTCTCTTTTTAATTATGAGAGAGTCAGGTAAAGGGGCCAAGTCTTCCAGGCATGGTGGGGCACGCCTTTACTCACAACCCTGGAGAGGCAGAAGCAGGTGGGACCTGTGAGCTGGAGGCCAACCCCGTCTACACGGGGAGTTAGACCCTGTCTCAAAACAAAGGCTAAGTCCTTGTCTTGTTGGGTTTGTTTTGTTCCCTTTTCCTCTAGTGGCCAAGCTGCCACGCGTGCTGGGATATTTGTCAGAATCTAAAGTGTAAACTTCCTCGCACATTTTACCTGCTTCCGGCCTCTCTGGGACCACTGGAGGCTCAAGTCATCCTTCTCACACCATTCATCCTGTACTTTTGCATGGGGAAAGACGGCGTCCACCACAATGTGTGGAAAGACGCATGGAGAGCTATGGTTGACTTTGCTCTTTGCTCCCCCGTGGTGTTTCAGTGAGTTGGAAAGATCTTAGTGGGCAAGGTCTGTCCTCTGGCTTCCAAAAGAAATACTCAGAAGCATGAGAGGAATGGCATACGCTTATAACCCAAGCAATTGGAAAGTGGGAGCAGGAAGCTGTGAGTTCAAGGCTAACCTAGCTCTGCAGTGAAGCCCTGCCTCTCAGAACCAAGGGCATATACAAAGAAAGACCCCCAAATGCCCAAGAGAACACCCACCGAGATGAGTATCAATAACTCTCTGCAATCGGTCCTTGTGTTTATTTTTTCACGCTCCGCCGGGAGCTTGTCAAGTTTCCCGGCAGAATGGACAGACTAGCAAAGCCTCGGTGTCTTTGGTTGAACCTGATTAAATTGTGAAATTAGGGTCATAGTTTGAAGATGACAGAAACTTAAGCCCCACCCTAATTTGGGTTTATTCCTTTGTTAAGCTCCCTCACCCCCTCTCCCACTTCCAGGTTCTTTGGGGAGATGTGCAGTGTATGTTTTAATTATAGAATGTGTCAAGAGAGTGACTTCTCAGAGTGAAATCACGAATGCACACACGTAATAAACTGAGTATGCGTCGAAGGCTCCTGTCACTCATTAGTGGAGAACTGGGGAGCCACAACCCCTCACACAAGGACTTCACTGACAGTGCTCAAGGGACAGCGCCCTCGGCTTTGCCGTGAATGGGAACCGCGTGTACAGCCATGAGCAGGGACGTGTACCTCACCATCACTTCCCACTAGTTAACTCTTTTCCCTACAGGATTGTGAAACACCTAGTTTAAGGCAAGACCATAATTCCTGGGGCGTCTGGGCCTTCCAGGAGGAATCAGCATCCCTCTGAGAGTGTTTGCGTGGGTCCTTAATGCGGTAATGCCTTTGCTTACCAAACTGAGGATCTCCCGTGTCTGCCATCAGTCGGAGGTGGCAAACTATGAGTCTCGTCCCAGAACCTGGATATAGCCATCATTTAGATCTGATTGCTCCCCCTGTGAAGGCAGAGTTGAGTTATGGCCAAAGCCAAGTGGACCCTGAAGCCTAAAATAGTTACTTTCTGTCCCTTCGTAGCTCACCTGGCTCATAGCTGCCATACTGACTGACAGGACACACGTAATATTGAATGGTCGTGCTTTTACCTTAATTCACCAAGTCCCACATAGAGTATCCAGGCCACGTTTATCTGCACTGGTCACGAACAAAAGACAAGGGGCCAGAGAGGTAACTAAGCAGGTTAAGGTGCTGGCTGTGCGTCCTGATACCCTGAGTCTGAGTCCTTGACCCACATGGTAGAAGGAGAGAATAAAATCCTGCTAGCTTTCCTTTGACCTCTGGATGCACTCCCATCACGCACGTGCGTTTATACACACAGAAAAAGACAGAGAATAAATTACTATAAAATTTTGAAAAGAAAGTTCATCGAACAAGCTGTGGAGATAGTTTGTTCATTAAGGCAAACCGGGAAGTCCAGGAAATTAAACAAAAATGATATGTAATCAGGGAAGGCCTTTTTAGAAATGGGAACAATATATACATTAGGAAAAAAAAAAAACCAATGCATTTTAATCATTATTTCTCCTCAGTTCAACAATGTGGAATCCACAGCCAACAGGCTTGTTACCCACTGGCCTTTGGGGTTCCGGCGGCTCTCATGGCTGTTGCGCTGAGTAAGTAGAAACCTGTCGACTTGACACAAGCCCAGGCCTGGGGAGGTTCCACACTATCATGTCTAAGCTGTTTAAGTCCATGTGCCACGTTGTAACAGATAGTATTGAGAAGCGCTGCATTTTTAGGAGAGGAGAAAGCGGGGTGGCCATATCACACGAGGGAAACGGGATCTAAAAGGGCTTAGGAGAAGAGGTGCCAGATGATGGGAACACTAGGTTTGGGTCTGCCTGAGCGTTTAAGCGGAGTCTGCTGGCTGAGCTAGCCCAGGCCTGCGAGCTTCTGCTGTCACCAATGCGTGTCAGCTGCAGCATGAGTGGAGAGATCTGGTCAGTGAGCACTGACTTCTGCTAGGATTTAAGTTCCCTAGGCTCCACCCCACGGAGCTCTACAGAGCCCTCTCCTGGTAGAAGGACTATACGCACATGGCAGTTATATTTATTTGCACACGTGTTTTTTATATCAGTGGCTGATACTTCCCTTTAAATTACTTTTAGCTAGTATGCAGACGTTTCGCTGTGACGTTTTCATGTAAACTTGTCATTGTGTCTTTTTCATGTTCACTTCCCCATCACCTATCCCAGTCCTTCCTTCCTCATTCTCCCGCTCCCCTTCCTCTCCAGAAACAGCCCCCTCTACTTCAGGAAATAGAGGATGGATGGATGGATGGATGGATGGATGGATGGATGGATGGACAGATGGACAGACAGACGGATGGATGGATGGACAGATGGACAGATGGATGGACAAATGGATGGACGGACGGACGGATGGATGGACAGATGGACGGACAGACGGATGGATGGATGGACAGATGGACAAATGGATGGATGGATGGATGGATGGATCGGATGGATGGACAAATGGATGGATGGATGGATGGATGGATGGATGGATGGACAGATGGACAGACGGATGGATGGACAGATGGACGGACAGACAGATGGATGATGGATGGATGATAGATAGATAGATGGATGGATGGATAGATGATAGATAGATAGGTGGATGGATGGATATATGAACAGATGGATGATGGATAGATGGATGGATGGATGATAGATAGATGATAGGTGGATGGATGGATGGATATATAAACAGATGGATGGATGGATGGATGGATGATAGATAGATGATAGGTGGATGGATGGATGGATATATGAACAGATGGATGATGGATGGATAGATGGACGGACAAATGGATGGATGGATGGATGGATGACAGGTAGATAAATAGATGATAGACAAATGATAGATGGGTGGACAGATGTACAAATGGACAGACAGGCAGACAGATGATAGAAAGATGGGTTGTAGACAGATAGAATATAGATTCCACACATGTGCACTTGTTTTAAGCGATTTCTTTTTCCTTAAGAAATACAAAGAGGCAAGAGGCAACCTGGGATGCTCTGAGTAGAAAGTTAGCGCGAGAAGGCCCTGGCCAGTGGCCCCTCAAGCCCCATGGCTTCTTCACTCCTTCTCGGGTCTTGTTTTCAGGTCTTACCGTACCTAATAGAGCCACCCTTTTCACCTCGTTTTCTCACACTTGTGGGAAGCTCCCTTTTCAGGGCTGCAGGTGGAGCCAGCCCACTTGCTCAGTTCGAACCTAGGAGGCGGAGTATGGATTGAGGAAAGGCTAGGCAAAGATTAAGGGAAAGACAGGACACAGTCAGGAGGGCAAATCCAGTCAATGCTGAGCACCCGTAGTTAACATCTCTGCCATCCCATAATTCTTCAAAGATGGCCACAGTCTTTTAAACGGCTAATGCGTGCTTCCCCCAGGTCTGAACTGAAAAAGACACTTCAGGTAAATTCTCACTTACTCTGGATAAGTCATTCTGAAGGAAAAGATCCTATGCCTTCCTATGAAGGAATTGAGACCACAGGCATCCACAGCTCTTTTAGAAATTTCTGTGCTCGAGTTAGACTTCAGTTTGTCAGGAAAGAAAAAAAAAGAAAGAAAGAAAAGGGGCAGAAAGGTTACAGCAGTAGCTGGCAAAGGGAAATGCTGGCGCAGCCTGCTGGGAACCTTCGCCACCAGTGTTTGCCAGGGCATTGGGCATCAGCATGAATCAGCGTCGGTCAGCTGGCCATGAAGGACATCTATGGAACAGTTACAGACCTGGTGGGACCCTGAGGGCAAATGACTGTCAATGCCTCGGCCTTAACGCTCTGAAGTTACCAAATTGTGGCACTGGGTGATCTGGAAACGTAGGCTCTTCTGCAGGAGTGCTGTCTTTATGGGCCATTTTCACAAGATGCCTACTGTTATCAAGCTCCACAAACGAGTAATAGCCTCACTGAAAATGTTTCTCTCCTCGAAGCAGCTGCAGAGGCAATTAATTTATAGCCCCGCTCCTTTACAATAACTGGGGGCGGGGGTGGGGTGGGAATTCTACCACTGATGATTAAGTAAACCTTTCAACAGATTAATCCCTCTCTCCTGAATAGTAAGGGTAGGAAGAAAATCTCCCCTCGCTGCGGCAGCCGAGAATATTAGCACTGTATTTATTGCCTGTGTAGAATAATGTATTCCTGTGGCGTGCAAAAGCTCCTGTGCCCGTGGTCTCCTTTGGGGGGCTTTGCTAGAAGGCGTTAGGCTGCCGCGCCTGTATACCGCAGCGCAAGCATCCTGCTCCTACGCCCAGGGTGGTTGCTGTAATCAGAAGCAGGTTCTGATTACACCCGAGTCACAGGGAAACAACTCTGTCAATCCATGGCTTCTGTCAAGGGAGATGCAGGGAGATGAGCATCCCTCAGCCCACAGGGGCGCTGGCGAGCGCCGCGGTGACCTCAGCCCACAGGGGGCGCTGGCGAGCGCCGCGGTGACCCCTCTTCTCCGCCCTGCAGTTGTGTTTGTCCTCGGCAGTGCAATGTACAAGAAGTTCCAGCCCCAAGGCAACGTCATGAGCAAAGTGGCCAAGTGCATCGGTGTAAGTGCTCTCTTCCCTCTCCCCGCCCCCATTAACTCACTCCAGATCTTTCCTCTGCCTTCCGCCCGCCCCCTTCAAATCAAAGTCCAACTTTTAAAAGGAAGAAAAATTCATCAGAGCTTTGATTAGCTTTTCTCTTTAAGGTGATTTTTTTTTTTTAAGGGTACTTGGGTTCGAGGTTTTGATTTGTTGTTTTGTTTTTTTTTTCTAAACAGCCTACCAAATAGAGCCAGGAGGTGGTAGCACACACCTTTAATCCCAGCAGAGACATGAAAGATCATGAAGGAGGCAGAGGCAGGCATATGACTGAGTTCAAGGCCAGCCTGATCTGCAAATCGAGTTCAGGACAGCCAGGGCTGCACAGAGAAACCGCCCCCCCCGGGGGGGGGGAGGGGGGAGGGGGACTTTTATGTATTTTGTTTTCACTTGTTAATTTGCTATTAGAAAACTCAAACCCAAGCGTGTTGTTACATTTCTATTGAACATGCTTTTCTAGGCAGGATGAGGGGTAAAGCACTGACAGCAGACCCCAACACAGGCATCTGGATTAGAAAGACAAAGGGAATGTTTCACATTTCAGAAAATGCGCCACGCTAGTATCTACTAGTTACAACGCGCCTCTTCTCTCGTGCTTGACCATTAAAAGGGGGTCCATTGAAATGTATTTTCCTGATACCGCCGATTCTCTCTTAAAATTTAGCTCTTCTGTCTTCCTTCAGTTTGCCATCAAAAACAGATTTAGGCATCGAAGTAAGGCTTTCCCCAAGAGGGAACACTGGCTGGACTGGGCTAAGGAGAAATACGACGTAAGTCACCATTTCTGTCCCTGGCGACTCCAGGAAGCGGGCATGAAGAGAGGGCAGGATGCAGAGAGTTAGCTACAAGGACAACACCCTCAGCCGCGTCTGCCTAACGCTTAAGGGCGTGTAGGACGTACACCGGCTGAAGGTCACTGGGCCCGAGATAAATGATAAATGGGTGGTTACGGGGGAACCATTACACAGAAAAATACAAAGAACCACGGGAGCGCTTCCCTGCCCTTCCTACCGGAGCGGCTGACCCACCAGAAAGGACGCAGGAAGGGAAGCCACGCCCCAAGCTTCCCTCCTTCCCCATCCCTCCGCCTGAAGCCACACCCAAAGGGGCGTGGCCACCGTTACAGGTCCACAGATGAGCCGCCTACACAGGGCTTCTTTGAAAAGACTTTAAGACTATGGTTGTCCCAGCTGTTCACTCAGGGAATCTTTGAACAGAGCCCTGAGCTGGGCAGGGAGTAAGCTCTGGAGGCTGGCCTCTTAAAGTTGCTGTCCTAGCGTCTTCCCTTGTCCAGAATGTCCTGGTCACTAAAGAAGCCCATAGCCCCCTTCTTTAGACTGTATAGCCACCGCCCCCGGCTGCAAATATCCCGCCTTTGCAACAGAGCAGCAGCCTCTGTTGACTCCAGCCCTGTCTGATTTGCCCACCTGCAGGAGCGCCTTATCTCACAAATTAAGATGGTGGTGAAGGTGATGTTCCTGTATATCCCACTCCCCATGTTCTGGGCCTTGTTTGACCAGCAGGTAAGGTCTCTTGTTTCTTTAGTAGGTAGTAAGCACTGCTAGTCACCCTGGATGTTCTGCTCCCAAAGAGAAGTTCTCTTCCAGTTTCTTTTTTGTATTTTGCTGACTTAATTGTTGCATCATATTGCGTTTACTGGTTGAGACATAATCCTAAAAGGGTTCGTCCACGTGTCTGCTGTGGGTCAATGAAGAAAATGAGGTTGGTTTACACAGAGTAACCCTGGGGAGATTTCCTCAGAGCACCCTGGCCAGTCGGGGCTGAGGGCAGAGTTTGTTCTCCTGACCCAGTATGGTAGGAAGGTGTTGCCTCTGAAGAGATGTGCGGAATGCCAATCTCCTACTTAAAAATGGAACAGTGAGCCAGAAGTAGCAGATGGGGTGTGAATGCCCGGACCCAGGTCCTCCTGCCTGAGGCGGTGCCTGGCCAGACCAGACGCGTGGCTTTGTTCTTCCTTTTTAATCGTCGGAACAGTCACACACGTCTACGGTGTATTTTGATCATAGTCATACACGGTAACCCCCTTCCAACTGCCCCCGCCCCGTCCCTGTCACCTTCATGTTCTCCTTTATTGTGATGACAACCGGGGACCCAGTTAATGCTTCCCGTGTGCGCATAGATAGGGCGTGAGACGTCATGTAGACGCACGCTGGGGCCTGCACGATCGTGTCAGAAAACCAGGGCACAGTCCTCACTAGTCAAACAAGGAGATGGCGTGAGCAGCTCTGTGTCAGTGTCCAGGCAGGGCTAACGGGGAGGGTGATCCCTGGAGAACATTTGGGCATGCACACGTCTCCCTGTCTACAGTGAGGCGCACAGAGCACCCTGGCAAGGCATGTTGGGCGGGAGTCTAAGCAGGTGCAGACTTGCACGAGAAATGCAGACATGACAGCACTGGCAGCTGGCTGACTTGGGCTCAGAACTCAGAACCCTTCTGAGCACACTTGTCCTCACCACCCACCTATGCCGAGAGGCCCAAATTAGGCCTGTGTACAGGGTCCTCGGTGACTGGTACATACTAAGAACTCGCTTTCCGTGGTGCCTTCACCGTGGAGTTGGTGGATTTGTGTTGGTCCATTGAGTGTTTCGTCGGCCATAAGAATCGTCACATCCTATAAGAAACAGATGAAAGTGCAGTTAGGCTGCCCAGATGCAAGGCCCCCGCTGTCTTTGTTGAGAAGCGTTTAAACCCCCTCCCCAGGTGGTTCTTCACAATTGCAGCGTTCTCCATAGTGACACCAGCATACCCAGCACACAGCGCCTTGATGAGCTCACCCTGAGAGGTGGTAACAGGTGTCCACACAGGCTTGTGCTTTTGGGTACCCTGAGGATAGCTCTGTCGCAGTCCTTCATGCGTCCCAGGGCAGACTAAGCTTTGTCAGCGCACAACCCGTCTCTGCCTCCCTAGTGTTGTGACGGAGCCGAGAGGCCAGCTGGGTAGTTAGGAGAGCCTCAGATCCCATAGCGTTCCATTCCTGCTTTAGAAGGTCCGGCGGTGGGCCGTCGCATTCTAAAAGGCCACAGGCCCCCGTGCCATCGCAATCAATGTGCTTATTTCTCAGGGCTCCAGATGGACGCTGCAAGCAACAACCATGAGTGGGAAGATCGTAAGTTTGCTGGTGGACCTCCTGCTCTGGCCACCCCTTCCTCCCCTTAGTCCCTTGGTCCCCTTCTCCTCTCCTTTACTGACACTTTTATCCCCCACTCATGTTTTGCCTCCTCTTTTTTAGGGAGCTATCGAAATTCAGCCAGACCAGATGCAGGTAAGAGAAAATACCGGGGTCGCCTTCCGGGGCCCAAGTGCTCAGCTCGGTAGCACTGACAGCCCCTCCCGGCTTGCCACCTCTGCAGACTGTGAACGCCATCCTGATTGTCATCATGGTCCCCATTATGGACGCCGTGGTGTACCCTCTCATTGCAAAATGCGGTCTCAATTTCACGTAGGTAGCTGCTCGATTTGGTTCAGAGGTTCGCAAATGCTCTGCCGCCTCCAGAACATCCACCTAGGCCGGCGTTTCTCAATCTATGGGGTCATGACATCTTTGCTGGGGGAGGGGGTGGGGGTCAAACAACCCTTTCAAGGGATCGCCTAAGGCCGTCAGAAAACACAGCTATTCTTATTAGGATTCATAACAGTAGCAATATTACAGTTATGAGGTAGCAACAGAAACGATTTTCTAGTTGGGGGTCACCACCATATGAAGGGAGGCGGTGTTTAGAAGGCTTACAACACTGACTGAGGGGATGAGGCGTTTATTTTATGTTTGCAGTGCTGGGGATTGAGCCAAGGGGATTTCACACGTGCTGAACAAATGTTCTTAAACTCACGTAGAACCCCGAGCCTCTTTTTCCTTTCTTTCTGTTTTGAGACAAGGCTAGCCTTATACTCTCTCTGTAGCCCGTGTAGGCTCTAACCCTGCAAGCCTCCGAAGGGGGCGGGGTTATAGGCTGTGCAGCCAGGCCTGGCTTATGGTGAGGGCTTCGAATACATCCATTTAAGTGACATTTGGGGACGGAGATGGCTCAGCAGCTAAGAACGCTTGCTTCTCGGGCACACAGACCAGAGTACCCACACGAGGCAGCTCACAAATGATCTGCCATCATCTTCCGGCCCTCACACGCATGTGCACATACACTCACATAGACATATGCACGCGCATAAGTAAAGACCTGAAGAAAGACGACCCCAGGCTTTCCAGTGCAGCTGTGTTTGCGGGGAAGCAGCTTAGATGGGACATGCCGGGGCTTTCTTTGGGGGCTCTCTCTCTTGGCGAGATGGGTGAGCCCGGCTGACGTTCACTCTCCTCTTGTCCTCGTCAGATCCCTGAAGAAGATGACCGTTGGGATGTTCCTGGCTTCCATGGCCTTCGTGGCAGCTGCCATTGTGCAGGTGGAAATTGATGTGAGTTTGCTCTCTGTGGGGCTGGGAGGGTTAGAGGAGGCCAGGTAGCTCTCCTCACACTCGCACAGCTGGAAGGGTGCCGTAAAGGGCAGCAGGAGGCTGGGAAGACGCGTGGGTTCCTTCCGTCGGGGCGGGGCACAGGAGGTCCTGGAGCTGACAGGCGGGCTGCATGAGTTGGAAAGATGGCGTGAGTAGCTTCCCCCTATAATATAGTCTCTGTACTGGGGTGAGTTCATGGAGTTGTTCTGAACTCTTTGATGAGAAGGGGCTTACCATTCACAGACAGGAACTTCAGAAATACACACACTGTCCTCTTCATGGGAAAGCACATTCTGGGTTCTAATATATCTGCTAAGGGCTGACTCCTAAACAGATCCTAGTATCTGTTGGGTGTTCTTTTTCTGAGCCAGCCCGAGGCTCCCTACCGGAGACAACACTTTAGCTCTTGAGGCAAGGACTACATGATCCATAAAACTAAGACACTCTCTCTCTCTCTCTCTCTCTCTCTCTCTCTCTCTCTCTCTCTCTCTCTCTCTCTCTCTCACACACACACACACACACACACACACACACACATCAAACTCACACACACATGTATACACATGCACAAAATTCAAGGCAGTGAACATACATGAATGAATTTTCCGGTTTTAATCATTTCTAAGCATGTAGCTCAGCGCAGTACCCTTTACTGTTGAACCCGCACCACACATACTTCCAGATAGTATCCGTCTCCCCAAGTGGAACCCCTGTGACACTCAGAGCTAACTTCCTGACTTGTCTCTCCATTCTATGGTCTGTCTCTAGAGTCTGCTCCAGGGGTCACGTGATCATAATCGTGGCGCATTTTTCCTTTTGTGGCTGGCTTTTATAATGCCCCCAAGCTTCACCCTTTTTAGAGGATATGAAAAGATCACCTTTGTTTTTAAGGCTAAATATGTCCCGTTGCCATGCCAACCGAAACCAGAAGGCCGTAGGCCTGGTGCAAGTGTTTGCCGTGGAAGTGACTCAGAGGCAGGATGACCGTGGCCATGCGTACAAGTATTCACTGTTGATTTCCTTTTCTTATTCCAGAAAACTCTTCCAGTCTTCCCTGGAGGGAGTCAAGTCCAAATTAAGGCCTTGAACACAGGAAACAATAATATGATTGTGTATCTTCCTGGAGTGAACGCGACACTTGAACCGATGTCTCAGGTGAGTGAGGGGGAATAGGACCTCCTGTTCCATCGTCTCGCCTGACTTACACCATAACTCGGAGAAGCTGTTCTTATGTCCTTGTATAAATCCCAGATCCAGTGTGGGATTGGCACATGCCAGCGTCTGCCACGCATCACTCTGTAGACCACTGGGTCTCTCATCACCCTAGGACCCAGGAGAACACAGACTTGCTCTGCACTACATCTCTCCAGCACCCCACAGCTGCCTCTGTAGGAAGCTACACCTCCAACAGCGGGGAAGGCCCCGTGGTGTCCCCGAGGGGATGTGCAACCGTCTCTGCAGACAATCTTTGTTGTTACGCACTAAGAGTGTGCCACTGGCATTTCATCTGCGGAGCCAGAGGTGCGGGCACTGAGTCTCCACAGGGAGCATTCGCTGCCCTGGTATAGCCAGTGCTGGTGTTGGAAACTCTCCTCTCGGGTCATTGCCTTTGAATACCGGTTCCCAGCCTTGGAGAACCCGGTGATACGGGTTCGTCTACTCTCCTTCCTGGTTCACCGCAGTTGGAGCAGTGAATTTAGACCCTGAAGAAGGTGCTAGAAGTTTGACTCCTGGTCGCCCCATGTTGATTTTCACCAGAACCGTTGCTTTACCTCTGGTGTTTTTTTTTTTTAATGGGCAGGGGGTTGATTTTTAATGTGTATGGGTATTTTGCCTACATTGTGTGCCTGGGGCCCTCACAGGCCAGAAGAGGGTGTTAAATCCCTTGCAAATGGAATTATAGGTGGTTGTGATCCACCGTACGGATGTTGGGAATCAAATCTAGACCCTGTGCAAGAGCGGCCACTTAACTCTCCAGTCCCAGCCCCTGTTACCTCTCTTCACAAAGTACTATAAATGATTTTACAGAGTGTGTTTCCTTAGACCAAACAAAACTAAAGTGTTTGCTGAGCAATACAATCCCTGTGACAATACAGAAAGAATTATGAGGATGTGTCCGTGGGCATGGGAGGAACTGTGTGGATGTCTCCGTGGGCATGGGAGGAGCTGCGTGGAGGTGTCCGTGGGCATGGGAGGAGCTGCGTGGAGGTGTCCGTGGGCATGGGAGGAGCTTGTGGATGTCTCCGTGGGCATGGGAGGAGCTGCGTGGATGTCTCCGTGGGCATGGGAGGAGCTGCGTGGATGCCTCCGTGGGCATGGGAGGAGCTGTGTGGATGTCTCTGTGGGCATGGGAGGAGTTGTGTGGAGGTGTCCGTGGGCATGTGAGGAGCTGTGAGGAGGTGTCCGTGGGCATGGGAGGAGCTGTGTGGAAATGTCCGTGGGCATGGGAGGCCATACAAGGTGTTTTGGATGTGTATGAACATGGAATGCCACGTAACGTGGCATTACAGTGTTGAAATGCACAGTGCTGACTCTGCTTCCTTCCCCTTCCCTCCGTCCAGACAAACAGTTTCATGACTTTTGATGCCGACAAGCTGACAAGCATAAACATAGCTTCTCCTGGATCTCTAGTCACTGCGGTAACTCATAACTTTGAGCCAGGCCACCGCTACACCCTTCTAGTATGGGGCCCCAATAATTCCCTTGTGGTAAGTAGTTGGCACTCACAGCTTTCTCTGAGCTGCGTGCGGTGTTAGAGGCACGGCTTTTAAAATCTTCAGGTTTTATTTTGTGTTTGAATGCTTTACCCGTATGTACGTATGTGCACCACATGGGTACCTGGTGTCTGAAGAGGTCAGAGGAGGCATCAGATCCTCTGGAACTGGAGTTACAGGTAATTATGAACCACCGCGTGGATGCTGGGAAGCAAACCCAGGTCTCTGCGAGAGCAGCAAGTGCTCGTAACCACTGGGCCACCTCCCCTGCCTCAGGGCATAGCTGACATCGCTTTATCTGTGTAGAGTACTATGCTAGACAATCTTCAAATTCTTTCTTCAAGAACACAGGTCATTTGACCTCCAGAAAAGGTGTTGATAAGGCAGACTGCTATTAATTATGATTTTAAAAGAAAACTAGGAGGCAGGTGTGGTGGCCCATACCTTTCTCACCAGCTCTCAGGAGGCAGATGCTAACCTGGACTGTCCGTAAGCCCCTTCTTAGCTGGGCCTAGCATTACACACCTCTAACGCCAGCATTCAGGAAGCAGACACAGGAGGATCCCTTTGAGGTCCGGGCCAGCCAGAGCAACAGAGCGGCACCTTGACGCCAAAAAAAAAAAAAAAAAAAAAAAAATCATAAAAATTTAAAGGTAAATAACTAAAAATAAAACTGTTTGTGTGGTGACGAGTGTGTGACCATGCCTGTGTGCACATGCACTCTTTCATGTATGTGTGTAACCACATGGACACATACGTACATTCTCAGAGGCCTTTTGAGATAAATTGCTTAACATAACTTTGTTTGTATTAGCCTTTTAATGTACTTTTAATTAGAGCAACCTAACAAAAATATGGTACAGATATCAAATACAAGGCATGAAATGCATACGGAACATTTGTTGACAAAATGCAAACGTGTCATCTGGTACATGAGCGGTGAAGATGCCGTTGAACTGAATAAAGGAATCTCAGTCAGTCGGTCCGGGGAATTTGAGTACAAACATATATATATATATAAAAAAAATCAAAGTGCAATTAACGTTATTGGCCATTTGTGTAATTGGGGAGCTGCTGAGTGGCTTGTTCTATCAGGGGAGTCCAGCCTGGGACCCTCTCAGGAAGCACACACCCCAGAGCAGCTCTGAGCGAGGCCCGGCACAAGTGAGCTTCCTGGAAGCCTTAAAGAGTGATGCGAACTCTTAGTTTGCAATGGGTTTCCCACCTCATCTGCGTGGCTCTCATGCATGAACTGTGTGTTAACAACACAGTGTTGCAATGTTGGGCAGTCTGAATCGTTGGAACTCTCTGGAACAAACCACTGACATCGGGGACCAATAGCAGCAAAAGCGTGTGTTAGCCCGGAGGGAAGGCGGGGACGAAGAAACAGAACCCAGGCGCTCAAAGTCTGAAGTGTTAGCGAGAACTGTTTCTAGTGAGATAAATGTCAGGAAGTTATTGTTTTATTTTGGTGTGTGTGTGATGAGTCTTCCTCTGTCCTGCCAGGCAGCCTCCAAATAATGACGTGGACATGTATATCAATTATGAAAGCTCACCCTTTAGCTTTGGCTCGCTTCAGCTAGCTCTTACAACTTAAATGTATATTAATCTATGTCCTGCTATGTGGCGTTACTTCTCTCTCATCTTGTACCTCCTGCTTGCTCTGTGTCTCCTCATGTCCCTGCCTTTCCTCTTCCTGCACCCTCTCTGCCCTGGAAATCTGCCTTGCAATTGGCCGTTCAGCTCTTTATTAAACAAATCAGAGTGACACATCCTCACAGTGCTCAAAAAGATTGTTCCACAACATTTCCCCCTTTTTGTCTAAATAAAAATGAAAGGTTTTAAGTCTAACAGAGTAAAACTATATACAATAAGAACAATTATCAGGTATTGCCTTAATAGAAAGGGAAGACATTAACTTTAACAAATGAATCTGTATACAATCAGAACAATTATCAAGTAAGAACTATATTCATAACGTCCAGTCCATTTGCATTTGGCACATTCAGAAAAAAATTCTCTATTGTCTATCTTATCTTGATGAATTTAAAGTTAAAGTTTTATACCTAGACCATTTTATTACAACTTGTATTAACATCTTAAAACTATCTTTTTAAACTTCAAAATGTACATTTAGATAAACAACATAAGCTTCTATGACTCTCAAACTTATTAACCTTACATCTCCTATGTAAGTTTCTTTTTCTGAATTTGGTAACGAGGAAAACTGTAAAACTATAACTAACTAGACTTCAACCTCCACCAAAGACCCAAGAAGTACAAAACATTACCTGAGTAAATAGGAAATGCAGAGCAAGCAACTTCCAAAACTCTAGAGGGGACAGAGACAGCGGGCTGCCTGCACAGTCACCCGAGGTTCCTCTGTAACGTTGGAGCATCTGTCTTCAGGCTACAGGCCTACAATATCTAAAGACTTTTTTTGTGAAGTGGGAATTTTAAAGGACAAGCCTACCTTGCCTTGGCAAAGATTGGAAGTTCTTTCTATAGTGTCCTGGTTGTTCAGTTTGGACAGCGTCCAGTCAGCAGTCAAGGCAAGGGCAGCTTCTTGCCCAAATAGCCCGGTTGATTACATTGAAATCAAACTCTATGTGGAGGTTCTTCATGCCTATCATCCTTTTTTGAAGTAAATTAATACTTCCAGGAGCAGATGTATCTCACTGTCATGAAAAGCCTTATGTTATTAAAAAAAAATTAATACCATATTCTATAGGTCTTTGAAGTGTTTGAAGACCACCTGTCTATTTAAAACATATCTGTTTGACCTTAAAAACATACCTAACATGACTATGAGCTTGGTTGTTATAGATGACTAACTACTAACCTGTATTTCTTTATCAACCTAAGTAGCTTTCAAGGACTAGAACTTTACATCGCATTTTTAAATGAGCTGCACAAGTCGGTTAAAGATGATTTTGTTGTTGTTGTTGTATGTTTGAGCAGGTAAAAGGCGTCTGTCAACTTCATAAGTCCGTCTGGACTGCATAACCAAATCTGCATCCACGCCATATGAAAGGATGGTGTGCAATAATAAGTCATGAGGATTCTGTAGCCAACAAGACTTATTGTGTCCTCCCCAGTGTCCGTGCTCCCCCAGTAGAGGGATCAGCATGTACATCACCTGTCCTGCAATCTCTCTTGACTTCTTCCCTCCTGTCTGCAGCCACGATCCTCAGGAGGTCTCACCCAAGCAAATCCCACCTTCATCAATTTTGAAGAGAACCATAACTTTTTGTTTCCTATAGAAACAAATGCGTAACCTCTCTCCCAGTGCAACACATTTTCTGACTTCCGTTTTGAAGTTAAGACGTTCTTAAAATACGTAGGGTGGTTTAACTTAGCAGTTTCTGTAATCCGATGTCTCTCAGTAGCCATCGTACATTAGCACTTAAGAAATTCAAAGACAAGAAAGCACCATGTAGGATCCAGACACCCTGTGTGTTTCCCTTCCTCGTGTGGCTTATTCTTTTTATGTTAATTTGCTCTCTCTTTAAAGAATTTATGTAAACTATTTTTCCATGATTTCCCTTATACATTTTCTTTGCTTTCTTCAGCATCTAAGCACATTTCTAAACATCCCGCACCTCTTTAGAGGTTTTCTGTGTCTGGCCCTGGCTTTACGAAGCACTTGCAGCGTTCTCTGGCTTACGTGAGACAATTGCCATGTCAGCTGTGCGTGGCTCAGCTTAGGCCATGGATACAGCCCACAGGCAATGGCCGGGAGCTGCATGTCCGTATGATCCCCCAGCCCACCCAAAAGACTACAGGACGAGGAACCCACATCTGGCTCCTTGTCCAGGACTTTTCTTTGCTTCCTTGGGCCCTACGTTTGGAAATTCCAGCCTCCATGTTGGATGCCATATGTACCGAGTCTTTCTCTGTCCTACCAGCCAGCTCCCAAATGACACACAGACTTATTTTGAGTTCTGAAAGCTCAGCCTTTATTTATTTATTTGACTGTTTGCTTGCTTGCTTGCTTGTTTTTGGAGAAAGATTTCTCAGTGTTGGGTTGGCTGTTCTGAAACTCGCTCTGTAGACCAGGCTGACCTTGAACTCATAAAGATCTGCCTGCCTCTGCCTCCCGAGTGCTGGGATTAAAGGTTTGGGCCACCATGACCTGGCAAAAGCTCAGCCTTTAGCTTAGGCTCCCTCTCAACTAGCTCTTATAACGTAAATGAACTCATTTATTAATCTGCATTATTAATGTGCATCCTGCTTGTTCTGGGCTTCTCATAACTCACTGTTCTCCTTCCCTTCATCCTCTCTGCCCCAAAACTGCCTGGCCGTTCAGCCTTTTATTAAAGCAATCAGAGTGACACATCTTCATAGTATACAAAAAGGTTATTCCTCAACAGATGTGTTTGTGTGTGTGTGTGTGTTGTGCTGTGTATATGTGTATGTATTTGTGCATGTGTATATCTGTGTGTTATGCATGTACATATGTGTATGTATCTGTATGTCTGTGTGTTATGTGTGTGTATATATCTGTATGTCTGTGTTGTGTGTGAGTGTGTGTATACATCTCTGTCTGTGTGTTATGTGTATGCATGTGTGTATATATATCTGTATGTCTGTGTGTTATGTGTGTGTGTATATATCTCTATGTCTGTGTGTTACGTGTATGTGTGTATATAGCTGTATGTCTGTGTTGTGTGTGAGTGTGTGTATATATCTGTATGTCAGTGTGTTATGTGTGTGCATGTGTATATATGTATCTGTATGTCTGTGCGTTATGTGTATGTATGTATCTGTATGTCTGTGTGTTCTGTGTGTGTATGTGTGTATGTATCTGTATGTCTGTGTGTTATGTGTGTGCATGTGTATGTATGTATCTGTATGTGCATTATGTGTATGCATGTATCTATATGTCTGTGTGTTCTGTGTGTGTATGTGTAACTGCATGTGTAACTCAGAGAGAGACGGGCTTGCACAGGAAGGTCTTTACACACTGACCTATCTCCCTTATCCTTTTCTCTCTCTCAGGTAAAAGATGGGCTTAACCAGAAGCCAGAAAAAGGAGAAAATGGAATCAGGTATGGACATTTCTTTTATTTGTTAGTTTTTTTTTGTTTTTTTTTTTTTTTTTGTTTTTTTTTTTTTAATTTTTCAAGACACGGTTTCTCTGTGTAGCCCTGGCTGTCCTGGAACTCATGCTGGCCTCGAACTCACAGAGATCTGCCTGCCTCTGCCTCGCGAGTGCTGGGATTAAAGGCGCATCACCACTGCCCAATTTTTTGTTTGTTTGTTTTTTGAGATTTTTTTTGAAACTGTTCTTTCAGCTTCTAATAGAGATTGACACATTCCCTTAATCAAGTCTGCGTGTGACGAGGTATGAGAGGGTCACGTTTGCACCGGAATGCCAGGCTGGTTCTGTGAGCGCAGTTCACCGTCTTAATGAACTAGAGAAGAGTCCACTTACCTGACAGCTGACATAGAAAAACAGCCCGATAGAAAGAAATCGGGATTTATTCATGACACACACACCAATGTTAGCCTTTCCCTCGTCACCAAGTCTCCATCTGTCAGAGATAGTGTTCAGGGTGTCAGCTCCCCTCTCTGGAAGCCAATTTCCCTGTGTGCTCTCCGTCCTCGCCCAGGCATGACCCTCAGAAGCGTCTGCACTGGGCCCAGGCGAATGCTCTCTCCCCTGGACTCCAGGCTGTGTTTCTCACTGGCCGCTTTTGTTTTGCTGCAGCCTCTACCCGCTATTGGGTGAGCGGCAAGTCCTCCTTCGCTTGGCTCGTTCCCAGGGTTCTGGAGACTTTCCTGGTGGTCCTGACTTCAAGGCACCCCCTTATGATAATCAGTTTCTCACCAAGCTTCTGCTGCGGTCTTTGATTTTGACAACCCCATCATTATTGCTTCTTCTTCTGTGTATTGAACAATCCCCTATAATCTGCCACCTACCTGTTTGATAGACAAAAGAAATACCTAATCTCCCTTGGGGCAGCAAGATGCTCTTCCCTGGGGAAGTATAAGGATCTCAGGGTCTCCTATAGCATAGAGCCTCCAAGGAAACACC